>CABHPQ010121968.1:0-10122 GCA_902168405.1 Peromyscus aztecus | reverse complement strand
CTGTGGAATATAATCATATGCTGTGCACTGGAGATAACGGGTCAGTCCCTTCAAGGACATGAGGCAGCCTTCATTTGCTTTACTTCACTCACTCTTGGTTCTGTGAAACTGTTCTGCTGGCAGTTTGCCAAGAGACATTTGTAACTGGGACTGTTTCATGGGAATGCCACTTCCTCTGCCCTTTTCCTGTTACCATGGTTAGTGTGAGGCTGGCCCTTGGGAAAGAGTGAGGGTCTGATTGTTCCTGTCTGCCTGGGTGTGGCCAAGTGGCTTCCCCTGTAACAGAATCTCAGATTTCACTTCTAGCCTTAGACTAGTTGGTACTGAGGAGTATTTGGAAACTGTGTCTTTCCACCAGTACTTAAGTGTTAACCATTTGTCATCTCTCTAGAAGGTCAAGGAGTATTGAATCCCCCAGTTGTTATTAACCTACTTGTTTATTTTTACTGAACCATTTTATCATCACCATGGCTTTCTAGCTTTTCTAAACCCCCGATCTCTTTTATCTTCTATGGCATTGACTTCGAGACTAAGCACATTTGTTATTCTTTCTTTTCTACTCGCATTTTCAAGTGTGGCTATAGACCTTCACTTTTTTCCTTGGGATATGTGTGAAATGTATTGGATTGTAAATTTAGTACTTACCCATATCTGTGTCTGTAATAGACTTGCTTATTCTTAAAATGTATTTTGAGTGAGGAATACACAGAGTTAAGAAATAAAGCTGCCCCCACCTCCGTTGCAACAACTCCTGGTCGGTGTTTGAGCATGAGACTCCTGTAGGCATACTTAGGTATCTCCCATCTGGCTAAGGTGGCTACGAGTTTAAACGTCACCACTGCTGCCTTGTAGCTTTGTGGTTAGCAGACTTTTTATTTATTTATTTTTTTTTTATACAATAGAAATGTGCTGCTCTGTGTGTTCAGGACTACAAACCAGTGGATATCCTTGTGGATCTGTCTCCTGGCTGCCAAGGGAATTGAAAGGTCCTTGATTGTAAATATGCCCAGGGCATGTGATACTGTTCCTATTTTAAGTCTATAATTCAGATGGAAATTGCAGCCTTTGTTTATTAAAAAGCCATGTGAGGCAGAGCTACTGGGACTGGTCCATTATTTACTGTTTGAAATTTTATTCATTTAAGTCTGATCATGTCTGTTCTTGTTTTAATTCAACAGTTTTAAGATCATCACGGAGTGTGATTCTGCTTGGCTACATTAATTAATATATTATAGTTTGTTTCATTTTTTAAGGCAAAAGTCAAACTTCTTATTGACCCTGTTTATTTCATAGCACATTTTGAAGTTAAATATTCCCTCTGCATCATAGAAAGCCACATCTGTGCTGGACCAGCTTTTTCCCTTGTTTTGATAGAGGAGAAGAATATAAGGCATGTTTTGTGAGGGGAATAACAGCCAGTTAGTCTGCTGCACACAGGAATAAAAGTAGAAGACGTGGTGAGGAATGGCTGAAGGTGATCAACTAGATTTAGTGGTAATAAACACCTGGCCTCTGTTTTCAGCCTTGACATTATCTCATATTTGCTTCTTAATATCACATATCACATTTATGTATGAAAGTCCCTGGGTATCATCATTAGTCCTGTTTGTCCACTGTCCTTTAGCTTCCTCTCCCTCTATCCTGCATCAGTAACCACTATCTGTGTTTCTGATCTGTATATATGTTTATACCTTTGTTGCTGATGCAGGTCTATGAATAACATAATAATACTCTTTTTGTCTGTTAATTCTGTATTTATATAGGGTTTTAGCGTGTCTCTCTACAACTTCCTTTTCCTGCTCAATATTATTGTCAAGTTTATTCCATGGTTTTGTTGCTGTAGTTCAGCTTGATTGCTGTATTTTATTATACAACTACACTATGCACAGTGTTGATATGGACATTACTATACTCGTCTTCTGTACGGGGTCTGAGGTCTAGGCCGTAAGTTACATTTCGTTAAATAGAGGGATGTGTCAACCAAACATCAGTGTGCAATACCATGTCAGAGTGACATTTTATATTTCTACTAGTAGGGAAAGGACATTTCTATCAATTTCCCACATTCTTTCCTTAAGAATTTTGTCATTGTGGCGGTTGTAATGAAGTGTCTCTGGTTATTGAAATATTCTTTTTTCATAAACTTACCCTTCTGAGTTCTTTAGTGAAATATCTCTATATAGTCTTTGCCTCTTCTCCCATCAGTTTTCTTTTTCCAGTTTGTCAGAGTTTCTTACCATGAGTGATTGATCTGATGAGAAGAAAGTTCCACCACACCTCCTGTCCCTCCACCTAAAAGAGACTCGCATCTGCACAGATGTAGACCAGCAGGAAGTTGCTGTCTGTGTAAAGCCATTGCCCCAGTGGTATTTAAAGACACTGCTTTAGTAGTTATTGCCTCTGTTCTGATGTCGCTCATATTTTCGCTGCTGGACTACTGCCTGCCATTTCTCTCATTTGAAATTGGAACCCCAAACTCTTCACCCTATTCTTCTGCTCCCACCTCACTTCTGTCTGCTTTTCAGCACAACTTTCAAAGTAGTTTGCTCGCTTGCTCTCAGTTTGTCATTCTTCCCGTTCTCTTGTATACTCATTCTTAGACCTAATGTGGCTTTTACTCCTACTGTTCCCAAGAACTACTTTCACGAATTTACCAAGACGACTCTTAGCTGGATACAGAATTTGAACCTTCACCCATACCTTGCTTGGTCAGCTTTGCCGTATTTGATACAGTTGATCAGTCAGTCCATCACTTTTCTTAGCTGTTCTTCTTTCTCCCTGTACAGATTTATTACCTCTCAGTGTTAGACAGGTTCCTGAGGATACAGTTATCACTCTACATGCTACAGCTTTCAGACTATTAAACCAGTTTACACACACTCCGGTTCCACATTTGTGCATCCAGCTGCCCACTCAGCTCCATGTGGATCTTAGCAGCTGAAGCTTGCAGGACCACACCTCAGCCCCTGCTCTTACTCCTTCCTGTAGTCCACACCATCTGGTCTCCCCCTCTCATTTGATGACCCCTACTCATCAGATCCTAAAGTCATCCTTGATTCTTGTCTTTCTTTGACATTTCACAAACCGTTTAGGATCTACCTTTAAATTCTTGCATTTTTAAAAAGTCACTCAGTAAGTCTTTGCTTCCCCCTTTTACTTTGCTCTGTCTTTCTGATAGAGAACTTAAAAGTTTTACTAGAACAGCTTACCAACCTTTTACTTACTCCCAACCCCAGACTGTTGAACCCCAAGAAGTACTGAATCGTTTCAAGGTCATTATATTTTATGGCTACAGATTTTAGGCTAGAAAAAGCCTGAAAGCAAGGATTTGACAGGAGGTCTCTGTTTTGCCTTTCAAAAGATCTTTGACCCCACACTTTCCTGTTTTGACTATTGGCCTAAAATGCCTCCTGTCGAAAGGTCAGATGTGTCTTCATGTGCTGGGCTGTGGGTGTTGGAGATCTCTTTCTGGAGGAGAGAGATGATTGCGGTTGTCTCTCCATCTCTAATGTGAGTCATTGCAGGGCCTACATTCAATGTCAGTTCTCAGGAGGTATAGTGGTCACAGCACATATTGGTTTGTATATTATCCACCCACCAGATAAAGCAAGCATTCTCTTCTATTTTTATTTTGAAAAAAATATTTCCATGTAAATTAGAATCTAAACTAGACAGTCCCTTTTAGCAGGAAGATTCAGCCACAGTCCTGTTTCCCCAGAATACATTCCATACCTCAATTGCCTCTTAGAGATTTCAAAGGCTTTTATGTACCTGGTAATTTGGAGGAATTGCTTTTATTTTGTGGCTTCTTAGGGACTTCTAATATCTCTCTTGTAAGATGTTTGTAGATGTCAATAGCTCCTAGCTCTGAAGGGTTAGAGTAACAAGATCATTCTGTTTTCACTTGTGATACCTTGTCTTCTGCTTGTGCTATTTGTTCTTGCCTGGCTTCATGAGAGGCATATAATCAGACTCTGAGTTTGCCCTGTATTTTATTAGGGTGCTTGCTGGCATACTATTTCCTCGCTTGCCTTCTTTTGAGGGGATTTTGTATCAGTCCACCCCCAAAGAGTATCTTCAAAATAGAATTCTTGTTTACATAACAATTTGTCAC
Source organism: Peromyscus aztecus (assembly GCA_902168405.1). Lineage (NCBI taxonomy): Eukaryota > Metazoa > Chordata > Mammalia > Rodentia > Cricetidae > Peromyscus > Peromyscus aztecus. Next base: position 6,008 of record CABHPQ010121968.1, on the reverse strand, counting down.
GCATATGTATGTACCGTCCTGTGACTTTCACTGGGATACTTTCCATTTTTTAGTGTTCCAGTCAACTGTCATTTTCTTATTCCTATGTGGAGTTCCAGGGTATGTAGGTAAGGCATGGAAATTCAGCCTTCATGACACGGCATAAGGCTCTGAAAGGTAAACATCATTGTTTTGTTCAATTAATTTAAACCATTTTTGTTCACTAAGGCTTTTGTAACCACACTACAACTCTTTTAAGAGATTTTCCTCTCTTGCTTGGTGAGTGTGAATCCATTGGTTCTACTTTATTCCTGAGGGCTGATTCTGATAACCATTGATTTTTGTCTTTATTAAAAATCCTGTTGGAACTGGGATGGAGTTCAGTGGTAGAGGGCTTTCCTAACATGTGCCAAGCTTTGGTTTGAGTCTCCTTACTGCAAAATGAAACAAAACAGAACAGAATCCCGTGCATTGCTAGTAACTAAAATATGCCAGCTAATCTTCTGTGCCATTGAGTGTCATCAATAACTCTGTCTAGGACTTCTTTGCTAAATGTTATATTTGGCAACAAGCATCAACTCATGTCAGATCAAAGAGATGATTCCAGTAAAGTCTGTCTTGGCCCACCAAAGAATTTACTGGTTTTACAGGAGTGTATGTCGTCCTTTATAGGAGCATGAATGACTCAAAGGTTACCACACCATGAGAAGCCCACCCTAGCATGAGTGATGATGAGTACATGCTAGGTCCCTGCACCTCTGTTCATAAATTGCAGGCTGCTTGATAGGCTGGGGGGAGGTGTCTTTTCTCCCCAGGAATTGTTTATGGCTTTTTTTAACTTCCAGGGAAGGATGTGAACTTTAGATTCAGCTTTCTGTAACTTGGGAGATTGTTTGTTTGTTTGTTTTTTGTTTTTTTGTTTTTTTTTTTTTTTTTTGCACAACAACTTCTTAATTTTTTGCCCCTTGTTTACACCTGGCTTCCAGGACATTTTTAAAATATTATTAATAAAATTTTTTTTTTTAAATTACCCACAATTCCCTTAGATTGAGCAACTCCTACTTAGCACCTCCACTTTGATTCTTCTATTCTGTAGAATTCTCACATTTAGGGTCATACCTAAACATAGATAGTGGTCCTTTTGCTGCAAGACCTTGTTCTGAGCTTGAACACTCATGCTCTTGAGAAGATGTGTCTTCTCTTTCTGAGAATGATAACCCCCCCCCCTTTTTTTTTTAAATTCTACGGAGGAAGTAGATGACAGTGGGATGATGAATGTGAAGCTCAAAATTCCTTGTAACTGAAAGAATTATTTACATTCTCCTAAGAGATTTTCTTGGCCATGGCAGTGAATTGAAATGTCTTATTATATGTTCAATACATCAGCGCTCAGTTAGCGTCTGAGAGGAAACACCTACTTCATTTCCTTTTTCCTTAATGTTGACTTTAGGATGAGCTTTGAATGTAGCATTAAAATGATGAAGGTTCTTTACTGGAAAGCTACTTAGGGAAAAAACAAGTTACAAATGCCTTCTTTAAATTAAGTATTACACAGATGAGACAGAGGCATCTCACTTTGTCAGAAACAAAATAGATGGTGAAGTCAGGACCATGTTAGCCCGCCATAGAGAATGGAGATCACTGGTTTACATATATGATAGGAAGCAGTTTCTGCTTTTCTCCTTCTGTACTACTTCTTTTTTAATGTAATATGGGTCTTGGAGACCCTTACATCTATACATGCAATCATATTCTCCTAGCATACTTAATCTGAGTATATACTAAAAGGGAGGTACTCTATGTGGCTCTGAGGAGTTAGAGGAAGAAAGAAATGTGTAGGGTCTTTGCTGTCATGTAACTTAAAGCCTTGTGTGAAAGAGACACTGAAGTAATCGTAGTAGACCGGATACAATCTCTTTCTCAAGCACATCCCTCAAGTTTCCATACCCCCACCAAAGGCAGGAAACTCTGGACTTCTTAGCCCTGTCATCAGGACTCAGTGTTGGATTTCTACCCTTTTCTCCCCTGTTCACTGTGCCACAGTCAAATTCTGTTAATTTAGTTCTAAAGGTTCTCATAACTCTGAAGTTCTGGTCCTTCCTACTCTTGTCACCTTCATCCAGACGTTCTCATCCTCTGCAGGGGACGGTTATTTGGAGCAACCTTAGAAGAGGAGTGTAGGACCATAAGGTGATGAGCCAAGCTGTGTATGTTGAAATGCATTCCTCTCTGTCTCTTTCCTTGTTCTGTTTTTTCTAATTCTAATTTTCACACTATTTTTTCTCTGTCCTGCAAATACATTAAATTCTATATGTCAGCGAAACTTTTCTGAATCACTTCCTCCTTTCCATTTCCCTGAATTCTTATCACATCATTTTGTACTTATTCAAAACTGCTTTGTATTGCTACTTTGTATCTGGGATCTCTTCTATTACTATGTTAAATTTTCTTTTGAGTTCAGAATGTAAACGTATTAGCTAGTTTATATATAGTTAGTAGTTGGTAGGTACTTAATAGCTGTTTTGAATTAGATTTAGAGTATGTGTGTGCGTGTGTATGCATGCATGGGCCCAATGGGTCCCAGTGTATACTGAATTTCTTCTGTGTTGCTTATTTCCAGCCGGGGTCACTACAATTGCTCCTTTTGAGCCTGCCACTTGAAAAAGAAATTCTCCTCCCAATGAAGCATTTCAATCAACTATTTAGTAACCAGTTATAAGATGTCTAGTATTTAGTTAATATTTATGATCCTAGGAGACAATCGGTTTCACATATATTCCTATGTGTTACAGTCTTGCCTTTGTTAATCTTTACCATTCCCAATAGCATGTTCTATTTTGCTTGCAGGATAAGAACAAGAAGCTGCGTCCCCTATATGACATTCCCTACATGTTTGAGGCCCGGGAATTTCTTCGAAAAAAGCTCATTGGGAAGAAGGTAAGCAATGAGTGAGTGTACATTTGCAAGTGTTTGAACTTAGTCTCATGCTTTAGGGGTGATAATTGTAAAGTAGGTCCTTTCTAGGCCCTTTAACAGCAGATGACACTCCCGACCAAGTCAAGTGGAATTACTTTGATATGAAGAGAGGTGTGTCTGTGTGTCAGGAAGTGGTATCCTTTGGGAGAGGTTTAAAATTGGGGCCCTGACCATAGTTTGATTGTCAGTGCTCTCACGGCAGGTTCCAGGCTCAATTCCAGTTTCAATAATTGCATATTGCCCCACGCTGCATTCAGTTGGCTCTGCTGTTCTCTTCAGCCACCTCCATTATAAGTCTGGGGCCATGGGAGTTAGTAGTGAGGGAAAGTTGCTGCTTTTTTTGTGTTTCTTCTACTTCTGAGGGGCAAGATGTCTACAGGAGAGGGAAGTCTTGTTCACTTTTAGGAACATGGGTAGGAAAATGCATTGTATGTGAATGCTGCCTGGCCTTTGAAATTTCCAGTAGCCTCTACTCTAGCTACTGAGACAGTAGGGACTTTAATGGGAAGTGCTTGTGTGACTTCTCAGGAACCGATGTGAAGACTGCTTGCTGGGTAGTATGTTGACTTTACAGTCCCAGGGCTTGGAGACCTAGAGTGCCTGTCCTAATATTATTATTTTTATGGTAATAGTCTCCAAGTGTTATGAATAGTGAGCTTTTTAATGTATCTTTATTTTCCTGACATCTTATTCCAAATTCAGGACCAGTTGTGTCCCGGATGTACAAAGAAAATAAATAGGATGATTGTTCAGGAAGGGACTATGAATCATGTTCTAGTTTAGGATTTTAAGAGAGATTTCCTATTATGGGTTGATTTTTATATTATAATATCTTCCAAATACTATAGTACTTCAGAATACCATAATTGTCTCATTTGGTCTAGTCTTTTTTTTTATTTTTTATAACCATAATTTCTTTATTGATTCTTTGGGAATTTCACATCATGCATCCCAAGTCCACTCACCTCCCAGTCCCCTCATATCCTCCCCCCCCCCCCCCCCCCCCCCGTCACCTCTGCAGCACCCCTGAAAGAAAATTTAAAAAATCAAATCAAAATAAAATAAAGCAAGCAAGTGAACAAACAAAAACATGAATCAAACAAAACCACCTTGCTTCTCCATCTTTCCCATCTCTCCAACACCTCTTTATTCGTCCTGGTGGCACTGGGATCGGTGTATCACACAGTGTACCCTTTTGTCCAATCAGCTTTACTAGCAAATGTTCACTGCAGTGAGTCACTGGTCTGGTTCAAGGCCTCTGGTTTCTGGTACACCATCATCACTGGATTCTTACCCGAACTCCTCTGAGAATTTCTGCAGCTGCCCTGAGTCATGGAGATCCTTTGTGGGTATCATTCCACAGGATCAGTTCTTTCTCAAGAGCTCCAGCAGGTGATGGAGTAGATGCTAGAGTGGGCCACCCCAAGGCCCAGCTCTGGGCCTGGGTGGCAGCTGAGCTGGTCAGTTCTGGCCACTGGGGCACCTACCTCAGGTGAGGGGGAGGAACCAGCCCTCCCTAAGCCCATACCATCAGGATCAGTTCTCCCTCTACTGTGGTGAGGAATGTGGCTACCTCTCCTGAGTACAGGGGTCAACTCTCTTGCTGCAGTATCCAGGGAGAGGCAGGGCCACCTTTCCCAGGGACAGTGAAGTGTGGGCCAGCTCAGCATGACTCTCTGATTTCATCTCGAATGATTCCTGTGGCCCCTGAGGTGACACAGGCCATAGATATCAATTTGATCTGGTCTTAATCATTAAACCCATGTTATTTACCCCTCCCCTAGACTGATGATGTTTTGACAGTTTAATACAGCTCTGAGTCTCAGCTGGCCTAGGATGCACCCATTTCTACCCACAGACAAGATACAGTGTGTTTCAGGACAGCCTCAAACATGCAGTGTAGCAAAAGATTCCCTCCCTGAGCTCTTGCCTCTACTTCCCAGGTTCTGGCATTACAAGCATGTGCTCCCATAAAAAAAAAAAAAAAAAAAAAAAAAATCCCTAGCTTTTGAGTTAATGTCAAAATAATGTATTATAAACATAGTCACTTGTCTGGGTATGGTGGCACATGCCTGCAGTCCTAGCATTTGAGAAGTTGAAGCAGAGAAGCCAAGAGTTCAAGGTCAGCCTAGATTACATGGGATCCTATCTTAAATAAACAAACTGTATAAATAGGTTTATTATATGTGATACTTGGTAGCTTGGCAAATTATAGCAAAATATTTTGAAGTTGGATGTAAGTTGAAATCACTAATTCTGGATTCCCTAAAATGAGTATTAAATCTCCTCAGGTTCCTTCAGAGAATAGCCTCATTTGTCATTGAATAAAACCTGACAGAGTGCTGTATTCATTCATGAAGTGTAGTGGGAGTGACGGCTTTAGGTCTCTTTCAGTTTCCAGATTCGCTGTTATCCGATGCACTGTCTGACATCTCTATCTTCCCCACTTGATATCATATCACTCACTCACTGTCTCCTAAACAGTTGCATATAGACACCCAAGGAATTCCTTGGATTTTGAAGGAAGCATGCACAGTCACCCAGAAGTGACAGCACGTACTTGATTTGTGTGGTAGGGTCTGTCATATATTATGGCACCCACTAGTTTCTTTTAAGTATTGCCCTGCTGTGATTCTGTGTTATCCCTGGACACACAGATTCTGTGTTATCCCTGGGCACACAGATCACAGTCTATTGCAGCTGCTGCTGAGTAGCCCTGGAGTGCTAGCAAGGGCTGTGCTCTCAAGGACTGTGTGTCAGGCCACCGTAAAGTCCTCCATCACAGGATAAAAGGACTGACCTCAAGTGTCAGGTACGATGTCAACTCTTAAGCAATTAGGTACCTTCTTAGTGGGAGCAGTCTCATTTACTGGTTCTTTTGCAAGGGACTTGATTAAATTCTGTTTGTGATGAGACCAAGCTTTGTCCCCCACAGTGACATTGTATAAATGATGAATACTGTATCTTCGTGTAGGAAGCTGGATGCATCTCAGCTCTGTTGGGCTGGAACATTCCTGATGCAAACCACTTTTCCTGATACACCACCTGAAACC
>CABHPQ010121966.1:0-29885 GCA_902168405.1 Peromyscus aztecus | reverse complement strand
GGCAACACCCTCCCTCATGGCAGGACCACAGTGGTCACCACTGGGGGACTCTGCCTTCCGAGACACAGGACAAGTAGAGAAGGCCTATATGAGGAGACGAGTTTGAACAGACATGCACACAGCTCAAAGATCAGCAGGAAAAGCATTTCAGGTGGAGGAAGAGCAAATAGAGATTCAGAAGCAGGGAGGAGCTTGGTGTGTCCAAAGAAAAGCAAGGAAATATGTGTCACCTGAACAGTGTACGAGTAGGGCTGGAGGGGAGTGGGGGACAGACTACGTCAAGGTTTGTAGGTGTAGGCAAGACGGGGGCTTCACCCAAGGTGGGCTTGATGGCCCTGAGTAGTTGGAAGAGGTGACCTGGCTGGCTCGTTCTTTATAAAGATCACTCTCAGGGCTCTGTGGGCATGAGGGAACAATGGATGGATGACAAGGAGACACTACAGGAGTCCAGGTGAGAGAGGAGCTACTCAGGGAGGGAGAGTGAGCCAGGATGTCTAGCCAGGATGTACCCTAGAAAGGGACTCACTGGGATTTGTGGTTGCATTGACGTGAATGGAAGAGAACACCAAGGGTGGCTTTGTGTGACTCCTGACCTGAGCAAGGGAACACTGGTACCAGGCCGAATGGAGAGAGTGGAGGGAGATAAAGTCTCACTCTGGAGAGGGCCAGTTTGAGGTGTCTTTTGAGCTTCTGTTAAGAAATGCCAGACAAATGGGCTTACACAATATGGAGTCCAGGGTACAGAGATTACAGATGAAGGTGTCTAAGATACTGGTACATAGAGAGTTGAAACCCACAGCTGCTGCATGTCACCAAAGAGAATGTGAGTACACGAGCGACCAGGACAGAGCCCGAGGCGCTGCGGCACTCAGGGAGGAGAAGGAGAGAGAGGAAGCCAGAAACGAGATCACGGCAGCACAGGCAACAGGACAGCGTGCTTGAAGATGGCGGCCCATTACATGCCAGAGACAGACAGACAGACAGACAGGCATCTCGGATCCTTCTGAGGATGCGGGTAACACAGCTGCAGAACTGGCCAGTGGGTCGGGACATGTCTGATCCTGAAGAGCTCTGAGGAGAGCAGTAGGGCGAACGGTCTGACTGGAGTGGAGGGAGAAGGCAGACGACAGCCCTGGGCTGAACGTGGAGGCCTGATCAACTGCACTGATGTCTGTTCCCTCTTGAACCCCCACTGGAATGACACTAAAAGCTTTACACTATGAAGCGGAGCCAGCGGAGGAGGCGACGAGAGCGCAGGAGGATGTAAAAAGGAGGAATCTAGAAAGTAGGTAGGAGTGATAACTGAGTTATCCGCCTGGAGAGACTGCAGAGGACCTGAACCTGGAGGAACAGGAAGTGCTCGGATGCACGCCGGAGAAGCCCAGAAGACTGGGGCATTGAAGGTACCTCATATCATAGAGGCAGGATTCCCAGAAGGAGCTTCATGCAGGGGTGGTGAAAATCCTCCTAAGAGGAAAAAGGATTCAAAACTCATTCTTCACCCCCACGAAGCTGGGTGACTGCTCAGCCCCAGCCTAGAAGCCCAGAGAAGAGAAACTGGAGAGTCAATTGTGAAAGGAAAAGATTTCCACTGTGAGGAGTCTCAGCCTACAACCACCCTATTTCTGTCTCAGGGAACATGGCAGAAGGAGACAGAGGAATGGGAGAGCCGGATGATAGGGAGAGGGGCCACCACTGCCATGACGATCCACAGCAGCTGAGGCCGCCTCAGCTGGGCCTGCACAGAACAGGCCGGTCATTACTTAACCACGGACCAGGGAAGGACTCACAGACCCTCGTCGTGGCTGCTGAACTACTGGCTACCGGTGGAATGTAGGGGGGCACTCATTGTCTTCACTCGGGTACCCATGAGTGACCCCACCAGGCTCCGGTGTGGACAGTTCTAAGAGGGTCATACAAATGGCTCTGGTGAAACTTGGTGGATCCCGAAACAAAACAAAGACCTGAATGTCAAAAGGGAACCTGTAGGAAAGGCAGGGGAGAGGAGCTGACAGACTGGGAAAGAGAGGAGAGGGCGGGGCCGTGAGAGAAACCAGAATGCATTGCACACACGTATGACATTGTCAAAAACAAATTTAATTAAAACGCAAAGTCATATTCCATCAAGAAGGCAATGCGTAGGGAGCATCATGCAGGTCTATCTAAAGACTGAGGTCATTCTTTGCTTATTGTTGCTATTCACTCCATTAAAAAAAAAAAAAATGAACCAGCCAACAGCTAAAAGTCAGAAGGCAAGAAAGGATATCGATCATCTGACGACAGAGGGGGAGGTATAAAACAACCGCTGTAAGAGAGAAGAGTTCCCTGACGGAAGGAATGCACAGGACATCTGGGCAAGGCTGTGCACTCCTGAGAAGCATGCCCAGGTGCTCGGGTGCAGACAAGAGCAGGCATGTTGACTCTAATCAGAACTGAGGTTCTGTCAGGGAAGGAGGAAAAGAGAGAGGCACAAGTAAACCGAATATCACACACGACTTTGATTTTAGGGATCAACCGGGGAAATCCCAAGCGAGCAAGATGCAAGAGGGAATCGGGAGACGAGGGGAAACTGAAGGGAAGTCTGGCATGGATGAAGAAGGCTGGAGCACACGGAGGCAGGGGCTTTCCTGGGGAATCTCCGTGCTGGAGCTCCCTCAGTGCTGCCATTCTTGCAGCAATTCCCTGCAGCAAAGCCCCTCTTCGCATCCTGCTGAGCCACCTTGCAGTTAGGCTAGCTGCCTGCCACCTTTGGTGTGTGCCCGCCTCCCTTTCCATCCGTGCCCCCCATTCATAGGCTCTTCAGCCCTACCTCACTTGGATTAAGGAGAGGGAAAGCCGCTTCCTTTGGCTCGTGATCCATCTTCTTCTTGGCCCCCTTCCTCCCTGGAATCCTCTTTGTACGAACTGTCTAGGCCATTGTTATTTCCTGCCTGTGACACAGCATCTGAAATGATACCCTAATAGAACCATCACACCTTCCTTAGCCACACACACTGGATGCACACAAACCACCCACTTCTCGTTTTGATCTTCACGTCTTTTACACTATTCTTAAACCCGCCATGGATGATGCTTACTTTAGTGTTTCCCTCTTTAATAATGGGGAATTTAAAATGTGTATTAAAGATGAATCTTCATTCTGAGTGCTTAGTGTCCACAAGTCCAATGGCTAAGCCCAGTTCCCAAACTCAGGATGATAAATAAATGTCCTTTGGTAAAGAAATTTGCAAGTATCAGAGTAATTAAACAATAATCTTTAAACAGAACTAGTTGTGTTTGAAGATTTCTTACAAGAATGATTTCCTTTCGAGGTGCCATCTTGTCCCTTCGTTACTTGTATTGTTATTGCTAAGCCACCCAAATTTAATGACCATTTAATTACCTTTATCTACAGTTGAGTGCCCCCCTTCTGTTGGAAAACCTATTTTATATAAACCAAACCATGGGCAATTACCTATCAAAAGCAGATATATTTAAATTCCCACTGAAAGTAGATGAAGCAGTTCTCATAAATCATAAAACCATCCAAAGTTAGATCCAGGGGAAGGGACGCATTGGGATGTACAGAATGCCAGACACACCAGTTCTCCTGAGGACCCCCCCTTCCCTGGTTCCCACCGTGGAGCACACAGTCTGGGGGTCCAGTCTCACTGTGAGGATTTTCTGTATATTGTGGCAGCTGCTTTAGGTAGATTCATGAAATATATTTATTCGCCACATTTTCCCACATTTTCTTGATTTTCTCTACCTCAGAGACTGTTTAAAAAAATTAAACCTCCATTTCTAGGTGCCGAAACCCGGGACATTTGGTACTTGAACAGGGTCTGTTTGTCTCCCTTTACTCATGTGCGGCGCTGGTTGAGAAGCCCCCTTGAGCGGTATATTTTGGTGAGTAGGCCCCTCTATGTTGTGTAAATTCGGTCCCTTCAGCAGGTAAATGCTGGGACCCCCACTTTCTTCCTTCTGTTTGTCTTGTTTGTGAGTCTGTCTGTGCGGTAGGGTGGCACATACTTTTGTTCAGGCTCCGCCTGGTGTTTCCATATAAGGGCTGGACCCTCAGGAAGCAAAGCCTTAGTCACTGTTGTTTATCCTGCCTTCTAACACTATGGGAAATTTCTTCCCTGGCCGGAAAGAGGCCCCTGCTGGAGCCCTTAAGTCCCTCCTAACCAGCCAGGGGCTCTGGGCTACAACATCAAAACTAGGAAGGTTTTGGGTGGAGGCTGTGGAGCTTGCTCCATGGATCTTTTCAGAGAACATGTGGGAACCTGATCTTTGGATAAGAATTCTGTTCCTGGCCAGAAACAGGGAAGTGGCCTCAGGAGTAACTCTCCAGTTGTTTGTTATGCCCATTTTGTTGACTATAATTGCTGGCCTAAAGTCATCCTCTCCTGAGGCCCACAACAAGCACTACCAGAAACAATGTAACACTAACTTACCCATTGCCTTCATTCCATCCATGACTGATATTTACTCTGCTGACAAGGAGAGGCACGAGAATAGACGTAAAGTGAAGGAGAGGGATGGAAAGAGAGAGGAAATGCTTGCAGCAGCATCTAAGCCTATACAGCCTACACTGGCAGCCGCACTCTCTGCTTCCCCCATGCCTCAAGTGGCTACCCCGCCACTGCAGTATCCACAGAGTGATTTGACTGGATGTCTGCCTGCTGAGACAGCTGCTCTGCATACCTCCCAGCTTGTTCTACCTATGGTGCTGCACATGCCCACCATGGCGTTTCCAGTTAATGTGGGCCCCAGTGCGGCCAACCAGCCATGGATACCTACCCCTCTTGCAGACCTGTCTTTGGTCCGTAAGGCTGCTAATGAATCAGACCTGACTCACCATATTTTGAGCAAGTCCTACGGCAATGGGCAATGCATTTACAGGCTTATTTTAACTGGCACCATTTGATGAAGGCTGTGTCAGAACCTGCGGTCTTCCTTAACTGGTGAGCTGCCAATGATGACCAGGCTGAGGCTCAGGCTCATTTTAAGGTACAGTACAACATCGCTGTTTCTCTAGAGGTGCTCACAGGCCGAGGACTATATGTTAACCCTGTTATACAAGCCCAAATTGGACAACACACTTATTTACTTGCCTTGGGAGACACCATTGGTCTTGGTGCATTGAAGGGATCCCATCACCCTTCAATGGCAACCCCCTGCTCCCCTATTAACCCGGGGGCGAGGGTATGCTTGCATTTTTCCCCAGCAACAGAGACTTTGGACAAAGAAGAAGTTTTAGAGGGGTAATGTATGATTTGCCCCACTGCTGTGGCATTAGTAAAGGTCATGTCATTACTGGCATGCGACCCTAGAGATTAAGCAATTGCCTCATGCCCTACAAGATTGATTATACACCACCAAAAAGACTTCAATTGGCGTGATAAAAATGACTGGGGTCCCATCCATGTCCTTGAGATTGAAAATTTTGACTAATCTTTCTCTTGTTCAAATATCTTCTGCAGCAGGTTCACCAGCAGAAGGCGGCCACAAAGGCGACCCTACAGGTTTTATTGGCTCTCAGATACCTAGATCAAAGTCCTCCTAGAGAGATAATGCACATATGGCTCACTAAGATACAGAAGGCTACTGCCTAAGCCCACCACCCAGACAGCTCTCCAGGACTGATGCTCTTTCAGGGCTGGTAGTCAGTGACGGATAAGAACTTGTTTGGCAAGTCAATCTAAGACAGGCACAGTCCATTATGCTGAGTTCTCCTGAGGTGGGGTCAACAAGGTTAGGGCAATGAGCGTGTCCTATAAAATAATAAAAAGAGTGGATATGTGGGATGACTCATCCCTAACGGGCTTGAAGGTCAGACGGCCTAAACAAGTAAAAAAGATACTTCCTGAGAGCCAGTCTGGGTCTGCCTGATAGTCTTAGCAACAGCAGCTGAAACATGATCTGGAGATGACCTGGACCAATGAGAGGCAGCCATGTCACACCAGCTGATGCATATTCATCAGACCTCCCCCCAGGGTGGGGTAGAGGGTATATAAGGCTTGCCTCTTCCTGAATAAAGTGAGCTTGTTGTTTCGACATTCTCCCGGAGTCTGTGTGGTTTGACTCTGCACCTACTTGGCCCCCACCCCCAAAGGGAACAACAACAAGGACCCTGCTACAAATAATGTTCAGGGCAGCATGGCTCACGGTGGACAAAAACAGGAAACAACCCAGATGTAGAAGAGCGGATAAACAAATTGTGGTAGGTAGTGGCATCCATCCAGAAACTGCTGAAATTCTGATATATGCCACAAAAGGAATAAAAGTGGACTATACCACACTGAGTGAACACACTAGTACAAATCCTGTGTGACTCTGCCTATATGAAGCACCAGATTAGACAAATGTGTAGAGACAGAACAGAACAAATAGTGGAAGACTGAGGAACTGTGATTAATGAGCACTGAGTTCTGTCGCAGATGAGGGACACGCTCTAGAGATGGGTGGTGGCAGTAGTCACAACATGGTGATGTAAGCAATACCAGTCAACCATGCATTTAAAAACAGTAAAAGTGGTGAGCTCATGATATATGGACTTTACTACAAAAAAAAAAAAAAAAAAAAAAAGAATCAGGAAGGTATGCTAGCACACACCTGTACATCTCACATCTCAGTACTCAATAGGTTTAAGGCTAGCCTAGGCCATGCAGAAACTTCAAAAACTGTTGCCTTGCTTGCTGACCTTGACCTTGATATCCTCCCTATGCTAATTCCCTACTGAGTTTCAACCTCCTAAATGCTTAAGGGAAGTTCCTTGTCTATGTATCCTGCATAATGGGTGTTAATAGCTTAGATGCAAGATTGTAAAACATCAATAGCTTCTGCCCTCCTGGGTTCTCCCATTGTGCTGTAAGCCTGTATTTAAGACCTCTTCCCTCCTTCAATAAATGGCATTCGGCATTAAAAAGAAAGAAAGAAAGGAAGGAAGGAAGGAAGGAAGGAAGGAAGGAAGGAAGGAATAAAGAGAAAAAAACAAGCAAATAAAATAAAACACACACACACACACACACACACACACACACACACACAAAGCAGCCTGAACTACAAAGTGAGACTCGATCTCAAAACAATACAAAGCCTTAAGCTCATTTTCTACTTAATGAATTGTGAATGGAAATTGCCCCATCCTCTGTTTGGCTTAGAACTCAGTGAGCCTCTAAAGCAGTGGTTTGCTGGGGATGCTGTGAATGTGTTGCTCTGATTTATTGATAAATGAAATGCCTATTGGCCAGTAGCCAGGCAGGAAGTATAGTATAGGCGGGACAAGCAGAGAAGAGAATTCTGGGAACAGGAAGGCTGGGTCAGGAGTCACCAGCCAGACACAGAAAAAGCAAGATGTAAGAGTACTGGTAAGCCACAAGCCATGTGGCAACTTATAGATTAATATAAATGGGTTAATTTAAGATATAAGAACAGGTAGCAAGAAGCCCATCATGGTCATACAGTTTATAAGTAATATAAGTCTCTGTGTGTTTACTTGGGTCCAACTGGCCGGCCACAGGGCCACAGAAGCTGAACAGAACCAGGAAAACTTTAGCTACAGTGATTCTCAACCTTCCTACTTTAATACAGCTCCTCATGTTGTGATGACCCCCAACCATAAAATTACTTCATTGCTACTCCATAACTGTAATTTTGCTAGTTATGAATTATAATATAAATATCAGATATGCAAGATGTCTAATATGCTACCCCAAAAGGGCTCTCGATCCATAGGTTGAGAACCACTGCTTTAAATAGAATTCTAACTCATTATAGAAGGCACTTAGAATGTAGATCATTTGTTGCTGCAGAGATGCCTCAGTGGATAGGAGAGAATATTGCTCTTACAGGGGACCAAGTATCCACATCGGGCTTACAATCACCTACCACTCCAGCTTCAGAAATCCAATACCCACTGATGGCCTCTGTAGGCCAATACCCACTGAACTCACACCCACATACCTACACACAGTTACACATACATACACATAATTAAAAATGAAAATAAATCTGAAAGAAAATGAAAGCCTATCATTTGGCTGGCAGGCTAACCTGAGACAAAACCAAACCAGTAATAGTCTAAGAGCCTTGTTACTCCCTAAACAGCGGTTTTGCATCTACACCTTGAAGCCTTGGAAGCAGAAAGAATCTGAGAGGAAGAAGAAGGAGAACATGCCACATCCCACAGGTACTCAGGAAGCAGAATGCTGATCGGAGGCAGATGTCCACACAAGTGAGCAGGAATAATGGATGCTCATCCCAGAAGTGCAAGAGTGCTTGCTGGTTGTTTGTCTTGCTCTTTTGGAGGCCTGCCACCCAGATCTCAAATAAATCACACATGGAAGCTTATTCTTACTTATCAATGCCCAGCCTTAGCTTGGCTTGTTTCTTGCCAGCTTTCCTTAACTTATTATCCCATCTACCTTTTGCCTTTGGGCTTTCCTGTTCTCTTACTTCTATAAATCTTACTCTTACTCCATGACTTGCTGTGTAGCTGGGTGGCTGGCCCCTGGAGTCCTCCTCTTCTCTGGCTACCTCTTCTTTCCTCCCAGAGTTCTCCTTCTATTTATTCTCTCTGCCTAAGAGCCCCCCACCCATCCTTTCTCCTGCCTTGCTATTGGCCATTCAGCTCTTTATTAGACCATCAAGTCTTTTAGACAGCCAAAGTAACACAGCTTCACAGAGTTAAACAAATGCAACATAAACAAAAGTAACACATTTTAAAATAATATTCTACATGAGAGGATCCTCCATTTGGAGGTGTCTTACAGTAAGATTGTATCCACCCAGATGGGAAACAAGTGATGAGGGATGATGTTAGCCTAAAAACTGACCAGGCAGTAAGGCCTGAGCTTCTCTACAGAGAGGCATATCCTGCCCAACCTCACTCACTCTTGTCCCCTTTGGACTATTAGCTCCTCTTCGGCACATGATTCTTACTTGGTAATCATCATCATCATCATCATCATCATCATCACTACCACCACCATCATGATTATCATCATCATCATAATCATCATCACCACCACCATCATCACCACCACCATCATCATCCAGTACATATTTTGCCAGACATTAATGTAAGCATTTGACACATAGAACACCATTTAAATTGTACAAGACTCCTATGGGATATACATTATTATTTCCTTTTCATTGATGAGGAAATTGGGGCTAAATTAGTTTAGTTAGCTTGTCCAAGGATGCAGATAAAAAGTGACGGAGTTGGGGTTCCAGCCCAGACAGTCTGATCTCAGATCCCTCCTGCTCAGGTCCTGTTTCTACTGTTTTTGAGCCTATAGATAATTTTTCCTTCTAGTACTACCTCAGCCTCCAGCTGTATTTAAATTTGAAAATATGTTTATCTGGTGGTACACTCTCAACCATCATCATAACTGTTTGTAGAGAAACAAAAATACTGAGTATATAATTAAACAAAAATAGCTATTTCAAAATTTTATTAATTTGAATAATATTTCCTGTGGTTATGAACACAACCCAAGGTCTCCTTTGCCTACCACAGAGGAGTGTGATTCTTGCTGAAGTACAAAATAAGAGCTTTTAATTAGACATGCTAATCTGACACCCAAGCTTCCATCTGTGGCTCCACCTTCTTTCAAAGTCAATTAGCAAAGGAAAAGACCACAGAGGCCCTTGCTCTTTATTGTGGGCCAGGCCTGAAAAATGGCATATCACATGGCCTCACATGTCACATGGAGCTCAGTCACACGGCCACACCCAGTGCCAAAGGAGCTGGTACATGGCCATCTGTGTGCTGGGGAAATGAGCAAATGGATCTTGGGGAACACATGGCAGTCTCTGCCACAACCGTCTTCCCACTCAGCAATGCATCTGCTTTGACAATGGCGTCATAGCTCTCCTGAGCCAAAAGTTTGAGTCATTGCCAAATGTCCTGAGTAGGTAGGATGGGCCACCAACAAATAGAGATTTTCTCCAGTGTTACATAATGTATGGGAGTTGGAAGCATTGCTTGATTTTAGCCTGTAGAAAGGTATCACAAAGCAACATCAGACAACCACCCCACTCAGCTCCCCTGACTTTCTACAACTTTGTGAGCTGTTAGACACAATTCTGGGCAAACATTGGTTTATGACAGATCTGAGCACAAACATAAACAACAGGAAATGGGGCCACTTTTAGCTCCCAACACCGTGTACATGCTTGGCTAGCTCTATCCACTGAGCTACACAGACACCCTGCTAGTTTATATTTTAATAGTACAAGAATGCTTTTAGTTTAACTGACTGAGTGTTCACATGCCATACCAGACAAAAAGGTACTAGATCCTGATATTCTGTACCCAAACTAGGAATGATCCCAAAAGCCAGGGTCTACAACCAGAAGAAAGCAAATTTCTTCTGATGAAGTAAGATGACAGTTAAGCTAAACTAAGGCATAGCTTTTAGAAACACATAAGTAATGTGGTGATTTTTAAGAAAAATCTTACCACTTAAAAACCTACTATAGCATGAAACATTCATAAATCGAGTTGATAATTGCTATACTATCTCTGGTAACTATGTCAAAATATGCTCAGTTTTATATAATGAAAAGAATAAAATCAGTACAAACCTGTCATCCCATCACTCAGGAGACTGAGGCAGGAGAATTGCAAGTTTGAGGCCAGCCTGGGCAACATAGTGAGGCTTTGTCTCGGTAGGGAAGGTGGAAACAGTAACTGCCGTGTTCAGTGAGGTGATTGTGTGGGCGCTTACTTTCTGGCTCTAACATGTTCTCTAATATTTTTACATCATAATGTCCATCTTTTTTCTGATTTACTGTAAAAACAAAGATACAGGAGATTCTCTTCCAGTCCTCAGTATCACTGTGAGAAGGTGTCCTTCTTCAGTAAAAACATTACTTTTTCTATCTAAATTAGCGAAGAAGTAATGCTGAAGTGGAGTATGTTGCTTTTAAAAATTCTATTTCTGGGATAGGGATTGGAGGAGATGAATTTTTTAAATCACAGTAGAGAATGCTTTCCTAGAGGATCCAGCATGCTGGCCAGTCTTTCCTGACACTGTGATGCCCAGAGCCAGCACCTTGACCCATACTTCCATTATTGAGAAGTTGAGAGGTGAGCCGCTTTAGCTTAGAGAATATTCTATTGGCAGGAGCTCCTAAGAGATTCTTTCTTTAAATATTCACTGTGTTCAGCATGCCCTATTACCTCAGGGATTTACTTAGAACTCTGAGAAAATCTGTTTTGCATCCTTAGGCAAAGGTTAGCCGTTTCGGCGGGGGTGGGGGAGGGTGGGGGGGGTTGGGGGTGTGCTGTATGTGATGCGTTTTCTTATGGACACCATGATTCTGTCCCTGAAGATCTCTTTATTAGACAAGGCCTTTAACCTACCTGCCTCTGCAACAGAGAGGTCCTTAAGCTCATGACT
Source organism: Peromyscus aztecus (assembly GCA_902168405.1). NCBI lineage: Eukaryota > Metazoa > Chordata > Mammalia > Rodentia > Cricetidae > Peromyscus > Peromyscus aztecus. Next base: position 18,489 of record CABHPQ010121966.1, on the reverse strand, counting down.
GAGTACTCTAAGACAGCACCTGCATCCAAGCCAAGTTCATTAGAACATCTGCCCTCATTGCCATCTTGGGTACAGGGTCCTTGTCTCGAATGCTTGGATGATACTTAAAAATCCAAGAGTGCCCGGGGTATTTGAGCCTTCCTTAAGAGGCCAAGCCAGAATACTGGGCTCTGCTTATTTTAGTCTGGTAACCTGGCCTAAGATGTATGCAAAGTTATTCTAGTGTTTCATATCCTATATTCATAACCCAGCACCTATTTCCTTTCCACACGATCCTTTATGTACAAGAGAATCACCAGCTGATGGAATACGATCAGTAGGACACAGAACTGTGTCTTAGGTACAGAAGATAACAATGTGGAAGAAACAGGAATTCAGAAGTGACAGTGTGTCAAAAAGCTGCCCCTAGTGTTTATCAGAGACAATTGTGCATGTGTCCCTGCATTTCTGCGTGTGTTGTGACAACTGTGCAGATCCCAACTTACCTGTTCAAGTGAACGGCAGTAGAAGATGTAGTCTCCTCCAGGACATTCGTTTGCCCTTGTGATAATAATATTTTCTACAGGGTAAAGTTTGGACAAGCGACACCTTGTAGAACCTGTGGCTTCCTAAGCCCATAGCTCCTCGGGATTGCCGCAAACCCATCGTGTATACAACATCCACAGGGGCCTGCCCCTGTACTGTCCTTTGGAATCTGGAGGACAAAAAGAAAAAAATAGTAAGAACATGGAATTCATGCCGCCTATTGTATTGTGAGTGACAAATTCCTCTGTCTGGTGCCCAGCTGGCTCCAGATGTAGCAGACCAATTTGCTAGTTTGACAGTAGGGTTAATCACAAACCTTTCATAATCCTTTACCAAAAGCAAGCTGGGAGAAAAGGGTTTATTTGGCTTACACTTCCACCTCACTGTTTATCACTGTTTATCAGGGCAGGAATTCAAACAGGGCAGGAACCTGGAGGTAGGAACTGATGCAGAGGCCATGGAGGGGAGCTGCTTACTGGTTTGCTCCTCATGGCTTACTCAGCCTGCTTTCTTATAGAACCCAGGACCAGAGAGGACACCACCCACAGTGGACTGGGCCCCCCCACATCAATCACTAATTAAGAAAATTCCCTACAGTCTTGCCTACAGCCAGATTTTATGGTGGCATTTTCTCATGAGTTCCTCCTCTCAGATGACTCCATCTTGTTTCAAGCTGACATAAAGCCAGTCAGCACTCAGAAAATAAGAGGAAACTCACTATTAGAATGGGGACAATACTGACCATCACTAGCTCTCACACACTGAACCTCAGCAGAAGGGAATTTTGACGCAGGAAAACCAGGTGCATAAGTACTAATGTTGCCTTCCACTCATGTGTGCTTATCTCTGATAACTTATTATATAAAACATCCCTGTACTTGCCAAATGATGTGAAATCAATTTCACTCATACCTTTTGGTAGCGTCCCCTGAATGGTTTTAACAATGTAACACTACTACAAATACCAGCCATGTAGCCAGCCTCCACACTTCTACAAAGAGCGTCTCCATGAAAGTTCTAGTCATGTTCTCATTGACTAGCTCAGAGTTTCCCCAGGAAAAGGTAACATTCCTGAAAATGAAAGCTGAGATTCTGCTGATTAAAATTATCTTCGACTAGAAAACGGTGAGCTACCTCAAATCCGTGTGCAGCTGTATCTATTGTGAAATGAACAATTAACCTTGCAACAGCCATACCTAATAATATCTCATTTAAGTCGATTGTTTTTTCCATTCAAAGAGTTACCCTTTTTTAAGAATGCAAGATCTAGACCTTGTAGAATTCTTATATCTCCAAAAACAGCAGGTTCATGATACCGACTCACAGGCTCTTTATATAACTTGAATCTTAACAAAACACCTAAAATTATACATATTTGAGATTATGTTATTAATGGCTACTCAGGAGCAAGCTGGGAGATAAATTTGTTTCACAATCTATATATTGTTTTTCTGACTAATACAACCACAAATTGTTCTAAAGATATATAATCATATTGAGTCAGGTATTTATTTGTAAGACATTATTTTCATTTCATCTTATGTATATTTGGTTCTGGAGGAGCAAATTCAGCAACTTCTAGTCTGAACATCACTGTTTTGTTTTTTACTAGAATGATGAAACCTTACACTTTTATCTGTCATCTTATGATCATTTGTTACTAATGACCTCTTACTACAACATCAAACGTGTGTTAGAAGCTGAAGAGATGTTGAATTCAACCCAAACTGAAAGTTCCAAAATTTTTCTTTTCTCTCTGTGGGAGCCCACAGAGGTTTCCTAGTGAAATCTGAGCTTGCTTTACCCAGCAGGGCTGCATAATGAGATGGCTTAACCACATGCACGCGTGGTTACCAGGTGTTTGGAAGGTCTGCACTTGGGCTGCCTGGTATGCTTTGATCTAGTAAGGGGGGAGGGCCTTTGCCCCACCCCTTGGCATTCCTATAAAAAGCCCTTTTGAAGAGACAGAAGGGGCTGGTGGATTTTGACCCAGGCCCTCCCGAGCTATCCTGTGCTTCTGTCTGTCTCGTCTCTGCTGTCTTTCTGTCTACAAATTCCTTAGGCCTCTCTCCTCCTCACAGGAACCCTGTAAAAGGTGGGAGCAGGCCTCCCACACTTTTCTTTTTCCAGAATTATTTCCAAAGGATCAAACTCATGCATAATACTAAAAATACAAACTATAATCACACTGCCATGCTGAAATACATTGTTTCACCTATAAAGTCTACAAAGATAAACAAGTTTGGTAAGTCACTATATTATAAGAATATGAGGAAACAAGCACATTATATATTTTTTTTCAATAGGATAGGAAATTGATACAAGCTCTACAAAGAACAACTAGACAATAAATCAGAATTTTAACTCAAAAACTAGTTGAGGAAGTTCTAGAAACTTGGCATACAGATATGCTTGCGCATAGGAAAAGCAAAAGGGCAACAGTCCTCACGGTAGCATTGTGTGAACTAGCGAAGGTTGTAACAATGAAATATTGCACTGTTATGAAAAAGAATGACAAACATGTGCATAGTGGTAAGACAGCACTATGGTGGTGTGACTGTGATTGGCCCCCACAGTCCCATAGGGATAATCTCATAGGCACTATTGGGGGTGTGGCCTTGTTGAAGTAGGTGTGGTCTTGTTGGAGGAAGTGTGTCATTTATGGAGGCAGGCTTTGAGGTCTCATAGATGTTCAAGATACTGCCCAGTGGCTCAATCCATTTCTTTCTTTTTTTTTTTCCCAGAGCTGAGGACTGAACCCAGGGCCTTGCACTTGCTAGGCAAGCGCTCTACCACTGAACTAAATCCTCAACCCCTCAATCCATTTCTTGTTGCCTGCGTTTCCAGCTACTTCTCCAGCACCATGTCTGCCTACATGATGATAATGGACTGAACCTCTAAAACTGTAAGCCAGCCCCAATTAAATATTTTCCTTTATAAGAGTTGCCATGGGTGGGCGCTGGTGGCACATGCCTTTAATCCCAGCACTCGGGAGGCAGAGGCAGGGGGATCTCTGTGAGTTCAAGGTCAGCCTGATCTACAGAGTGAGATCCAGGACAGGCACCAAAACTACACACAGAGAAACCCTGTCTTGAAAAAAAAAAAAAACAAAAACAAAAATTTAAAAAAAAAAAAGAGTTGCCATGGTCATGGTGTCTCTTCACGGCAATAGAAACCCTAACTAAGACAAGTACCTATATAGTATGATTGTATTTATATAAAAACAATAACAATGATGCATATATATATGTACCATTGTCATATAATGTGTCAACATCTAACTCTGTAAGGGCACCAGTTTCTGTAGAATATCTCATAAGTCAGAAGCAGCAAGAACTGATACAGATTTGAGTCTAGCCCACACTGATGAGTTGTCAAGTCTTCCCTCCTGTTTTTTATCTATGCTCCCTTCCCAGATCCCTACAGACATCCTGTTCTAGCCTCACAAATGAAGACAATACCCTCATAAAACTATTTAGTCAACTTTTATAATGGCATAGGAATAAGATGCCCTGACACACACAGAATCCTGTGTAATATCCATCACAAGTAAGAGGTTGACTAAAGCAGCTTGTGGCAGTTTGAATAAGAATGGCCCCTGTAGGCTCACATTTGAATGCTTAGTCATAAACTTGAGAAGGACCAGTAGATATGGTCTTATTGAGTAGCTGTGGTCTTGATGGAGGAAGTGTGTCACTGAGGGTGACTTTGAGAGTTCAAAACCCCAAGACAGGCCCAGTGTCACTCTCTTCCTACTACCTGCAGATCCAGATGTAGAATTCTCAGCATCATGTCTGCTCATATACAGCCATGCTCCCTGACATAATGATAATGAACTGAACCTCTGAAACTATAAGTAAGCCCCAATTGCATGCTTTCTTTCTCAAGAGTTACTGTGATCATGGTGTCTCTTCACAGCAACAGAACAGTAACCAAGACAGAAGTTGGTACCAGGAGTTGGGTATTGCTGTCACAGGCCTCACCATGCTGCCTGTTGGTGGAATGTGGACTTTAGGACTTTGGATTAGGAAAGCAGTTGAGCAATTCAAATGGGGTTTAATGGACCATACTAGAAAGAGCATGGAAAACAGAGGTGCTGAGAGCAATACAGATTATGACAGCCCTGCTCAAGAAGTTTTAAAGGGGAAGAATATTAGTAAGTGGCCTAGAGACCACTCTTGTGATATTTTGGCAAATAATTTGGCTGCTTTTTGCAAAAATGACTTAAATATCTGCCCGAGGCTAAACTCAAGAGTTTTGGATTAATGTTTTTGGCAGAGGAGATTTCAAGAGAGCCTAGTATTGATGGTGTCACATGGTTATTAGTAATCACTCTTATGCAGATCTATATTGAAGAGGGGCAAGCTGAACAAGGAAAAATATTAAACTTACAGTGTGAGGAGACAAGCACCACCAGGAAGTGTAGTGGAGCTAAGTCCAGTGCTCACAGGAGATAAACAGTTTAAAGAAAAACCCTGATGCTAAACAGAATAAAGGGAGTGGTAACCTCAGGGCAAGACCCAGCTGAGCTTCCAGCATGTGAAAAGGAAATTAAAGCAGTGAAGGAAACCAACAACAACAGAAAGCTGATGCAGAAGTATTTGAACGAAGGGTCATATTCTGGCCCCAGCAAACAGCCCAACTTGGGAGTCTCAGCCTCACGGTTTCTAGCTTTAGAGTCAAGGATACAAGAAAGGTTGCAGAATCTCCCATCACAGCTAAGGATAGCCACTGAGACCTAGCCTGTGTCAGGGGTGTCCCTGTATGGAGGCCTGGAGAGGTCATTGTGTGACGCTGGGAAGGTGAAGCCTAGATTGCCTTTAGACCCCAAGATGTTGGAGATGCCAGAGCCATGGGATACCTGCTGAGAAGAGCCACTAACAGGGAGTGGAACCAGCCCAAGACAGAAAAGTGTGTTGTAGTCAACAAAGCTGAAAAGAGCTAGAGATCTGAAGAGTGTTTTGACATCAGACAGAGATGCAGTTTGGAGTTCTCGTCCAGCTGGTTTTTGGTCTTGCTCTGGTTCAATATTTCCTCACTATGCTCCCTTTCCTCCCTTTTGTAATGATAATGTATATCCTGTGCTATTGTATGTTGGAAGTATGTGATATGTTTTTATTTTTATTTTACAGAGGTGTTGCAGTTAAGAGATTGCCCTGAGTCTCAGAAGAGACTTTGGACTTTTAAACTGTGTTGACTACAGGGACGTTTGAAGTCAGACTGAATGCATTTTTGCATTATGATATGACTACAGGCCTGCGGGGACCAGTTAGTGGAATGCAAATGTGGTGGTTTGAATAAGAATGACCCCCATAGACTCCTTCGAATGCTTAGTCATCAGGGAGTGGCACAATCTTGAGGAGGTGTGGCCTTGTTGGGGTAGGTGTGGCCTTGTTGGAGTAGGTGTGACCTTGTTGCAGTAGATGTGGCCTTGATGCAGTGGGTGTGGCCTTGTTGGAGGATGTGTATCACTTGGGCTTTGAGGTTTCAAAAGCCCAAGCCAGGCCCAGTGTCGCTGTCTTCCAGCTGCCTGTGGATTCAGATGTAGAACTCTCAGCTACTTCTCCGGGCTGAGGCAGGGGATTCTCAAGTTCAAGACCAGCATGGCTTATATAGAGAGAACCTGTCTTTAAAAAATTGAAAATATTAAATATGTGCTAAAGTTACTATGGTTATATGTACAAAGTCTCCTTTGTATGTACAAAGATTTGTATGTATAAAGCCACCCTCAGGCCTCCATGCTTGAAAAAAAGCTTACTTCCCAGCTGGTGGAGCTCTTTTGGGAGGGAGCCTTTGTGGTGGCAGGCATGGCTAGCAGAGGTGAGCCACTGGGGCCAGGCCTTGGGCTCATAGTTCTGGGGAGATTGTCCATGAGGAGGCGGGAAGCAAGAGCGCAGGGGACAACTCTGTCTGGGGTGCTGGGAGCATGCAAAGCAACTTGCTTATATCTCAGCAGCCTAGCAGGAAGAGGAGTCCCAGCCAGAAACAAGGCAGCTTGAAACACTCGGCCCTGCCCTTACCACCCCGCCTTCACCAGCTGGGACCCACGTCCAAGGGTTGCACACCACCCCAGAACAGCGCCACCTGCTGGCGAGCAACTGTTTGAATACATGGTCCTGTGGGTGACATTTCATATTCAAATCGGAACACCTAAGTCAAGCATGGCGGCTGAAACCTATCATCCCAGCATTTCGGAGCCCGAGGCAGGAGTATTGCCATGAGTTCAAGACTGTAGAGCTAGTTCCAGTCCACCTGGGCTACAGGGTGAGACGCTGTATCCATCCGCCAAATAAATTAAAACACCATGGGTTTGAAGTTCAGTTTTATATGTTGACTTAGCTGTCTAAGGGGTGCACAGACAGCTCGTAAAACATAGTCTCAGGTGTGCCTGTGAGGGGTTCATTTCCAAATGTGCAGGGTGTGGTTGTCCAGTTGCCACAAGTGGGACAATGTGCATACCAAAATAAGAATGTCTGACTCGGGGGTTGGCAATTTAGCTCAGTGGTAGAGCGCTTGCCTAGCAAGCACTAAAGCCCTGGGTTCGGTCCTCAGCTCCGGAAAAAGAAAAAAAATGTCTGACTCGGTAGCTCGTATTCTAGTTGCTTAGTTCCAGCTTATTCTGAAGTGTATGTGTGAACTCCGGAAATAAAGTCTCAGCACTTCCTAACCCTAGAAAGCTCCTTCCTTTTTGGGGGTAGGGGAGGTTGGGTACACACATATGCTGTTATGTCCTGGTGTCTCGACAGGCTTTGGGGTAGGAGAGAATTCCCAGAATCCTTCCTCAGTTTCCCTGACCTTGCCTTCGAGCCTTGAGGTAGCATCGTCACCAGTGAGGCTGCATCCTTCCAAGAGTCCCTCTCTGAGAAACTTCTGCATTCATGTCGGTTTTTAAATTGCAGTTCAAGCTTCAAAAAAGAAAGTGTGTGTGCGTGAGCGTGGGCATGCGCGTGCGTGCGAACTGTGAGAAGCCAGTCTTGCCTTCCACCCGTGGAAGCAGGGTTTTTCTTGCGTCTCCCACTGTGCTTCCCGTTCCAGGCTACCTGGCCCAACCGCACTTTCCCCTCCGTGTTGTTTTCCTCGGGAATTTGGGTTTTTTGTTTGTTTGTTTGTTTGTTTGTTTGTTTGTTTGTTTTGTTTTTGTTTTGGGGGGGGTTTGTTTTTGGTTTTGGTTTTTTGGTTTTTCAAGACAGGGTTTCTCTGTGTAGCTTTGCACCTTTCCTGGAACTCACTCTCTAGCCCAGACTAGCCTTGAACTCACAAAGATCCACCTGCTTCTGCCTCCCGAGTGCTGGGATTAAAGGCATGCACCATCACCGCCTGGCGTCCTCGGGTATTTGTTACAACAACAAAAGTATGATTAACATACACTGATAAAACCAAAGCAAGGAAGAGAAGAAACCATCAGTTCTGATTATCTTTCTCAAGAAATGAACTGCAGATGGTTAAATAAAGTTGAAAAGATTCAAGAAATCATAATAAAAAAGAATAAGCAAAGTTTCTTTTGTTAAAATTAAGAACTTGTTCTTTATCAAAAGTCAGCATTAAAAAGAATAAAAATTAGCCGGGCGGTGGTGGCACACGCCTTTAATCCCAGCACTCGGGAGGCAGAGGCAGGCGGATCTCTGTGAGTTCAAGGCCAGCCTGGGCTACCAAGTGAGTTCCAGGAAAGGCGCAAAGCTACACAGAGAAACCCTGTCTCGAAAAACAAAAACAAAAAAAAAAAAGAAAAAGAATAAAAATTAAAGTCACACTCTGGGAGAAGCCTTGTTCCGCATGCATTCAGAATACAGGAAGAAAATGTAAGCCACCGAGAGACAATCTAATTTTAAAACATTTGAGAAAAGAACCAAGAATGGTGAGCTCATATGTGAAGAGATGTCTAATATTGGGGAAGCAGAAAAAAGATTCTGTTTCACACTCTGTATTAATAATAATCTTCACCAGTACATGTAGAACAGAGACAAGGTGCCTCTCACAACAGGATAAACTGGCACAAGTCTGTGGTAAACGATTTTGACATAAGTCAGATGTTGTTTCTTATCTGAAAAATGGGTTTAATCGTGACTTCTACATTGTGGTCATTAGTACTGACTGTCAACCTGACCGGATCTGTAATCACCTGTAGCTAGAGTTTTCCTGCCTGGCCCACGGTCAGGACAAATCTCTGTCACCTGCCAGTCCCACAGCCACTCAGACCCAACCAAGTAAACACAGAGACTTATATTGCTTACAAACTGTATGGCCGTGGCAGGCTTCTTGCTAACTGTTCTTATATCTTAAATTAATCCATTTCTATAAATCTATACCTTGCCATGTGGCTTGTGGCTTACCGGCAACTTCACATGCTGCTTGTCATGGTGGTGGCTGGCAGTGTCTCTCTCACTCAGCTTCCTGTTCTCTCAATTCTCCTCTCTGTTAGTCCCGCCTATACTTCCTGCCTGGCCACTGGCCAATCAGTGTTTTATTTATTGACCAATCAGAGCATTTGACATACAGACCATCCCACAGCAATCACCTATGGGACAAGCCTTCAGGCACCTGTGAGGGATCATCGTGAGTAGGTTAACTGAGATAGAAAGACCTGCCCCAACCGTGAGCAGCACGTTCTGCTCTGTGAGCTGGAGTCCCAAACTGAGCACAAAGTGCATTCCTCTATCCCTGGTTCCTGAATGTGGACACGGTGTGATCAGCTACCTCCAGCTCTTGCTGCCAGGGGTCCCCACCATGATATTTATTATTTCACATTAAATATATTCTTATTTATGGAAAATAAGAACTCTCGAATATTATTAAGGACCATCCTTAATAATCTTCTTCCCAGGGCCCCAGAAGAGAAGCTATGAACAGCGAGAATTATTTTTGGGAAAAGAATCTAAGTACACTGAGCTCTTAGTCCGTCTACTTTATTCCTCTGGGATAAAATCCTGTCTACACAGCTTCAGTTCTGTACTCATGCCTAGCTCCTTTCTTGCCTGATTTTTCTCTACCTTTATCTGCTGTCCCCTCTAAGTTCTATCTTAGTTCTCTCATCTTAGTTCTGCCCCATCTTGGTCTTTCTCATCTCGTTCTTCCCCATCTGGCTCTTCCTCATCTTCCGTCTCATTCTTCTAGTTCTCCATCTAGTTTTCCAGTCAAAATCCTCTCTCAGTCTCTGAGGTTTACAGTTATATACCCATGCAATAGCAGTGCTCTAGCCAAAGCAAGGTCACCAGGCTTGAAATCTTACAGGGTCATAAATGCAGACAAGAGTTTTCCTCAGGCAGTGACCATCAGGCTCTCTTTTACAACCCAAAAGGGGAGTGGTAAAGGAGGAGGTCACCTAAGAGCTAAAGTTGGTTAATATATCAGAAAAGGGGAATTTATGTGCTCAAACTACATTCCTAGAGGTGGTTAGGTAAATGTTAGGAGTCTATAATGTTAATAAGGCTGTATAAGAAAGGAGGGTCTCAGCTTAAATTGCAAAGAAATAAAGCTGCCTGACCTAGGAGACAGGTGCTGTTTCCATAAGGGTGTTACCTTAGTTCAGGAGATTGTTTGGCCTTGGATGCTTGATAGGTATTTTAGATAAATACACTGTTAGGAGTTCTTGGAAGCACGCATAGCATACAAAACTCATTGCAGGAATCGGCTAATATATATACAAAAGCTAAAATATCATCAAGACTTCTTAAGCCATGCTTGACCTTTGGAAAAGTCCTTAACCTTTCCAAGTAGTAGCTTTTGTCATAGCAGCTGGGTTCCACACATTTTCCTGCAGCCTGCAGCAAAGAACATAATTCTATAAACAAACATTATCTATTAGTTTTGAGACAGAGTCTCCATATGTAACCCTGGCTGACCTGAAACTTGATATGCAGACCAGGATGACCTTGGACATACAGAGACCACCTGCCTGTACTTTTCAAGTGTGGGGATTAAAGGCATGTGCCATCACATCCAGGGCCTGTAAACAAACATTTAATGTCATCACCTGGTACATCTTGATTATTTATATGTAAAAGTATGTTAAAATCATGTGGCAATATTCACTTATAAATGTGCTGTGGATATTGCTTTGTATAAATAAAATGCTGATTGGCCAGTAGCCAGGCAGGAAGCATAGGCGGGACAAGCAGAGAAGAGAATTCTGGGAAGTGGAAGGCTGAGTCAGAGAGACACTGCTAGCCGCCACCATGACAAGCAAGATGTAAGGTACCAGTAAGCCACAAGCCACGTGGCAACTTATAGATTAATAGAAATGGGTTGATTTAAGATATAAGAACAGTTAGCAAGAAGCCTGCCATGGCCATACAGTTTGTAAATAATATAAATGTCTGTGTGTTTATTTTATAAATGGGCTGTCGGACTGCCGAGGCTTGGCGGGACCCGGAGAGAAAACTCTCCAGCTACATAAATGTGTTATATAGATGAACCCAGTATGACAAGCTGTATTTATTTTTTTCCCGGTTTTGTTTGTTTGTTTAAGATGGGATCTTACTCTATAGACCAGGCTGGCCTTGAACTTGAGGTGATCCTATGTCAACTAACTGAATCCCCGAGAGCACGGGTGTGAGCCACTGGTGTAGTTATACTATTATTCTAGAATATTAATTCATTCAGCATAAAATGTTGACTGCTGGGGAAATGCAAAGATCAGCCATGCAGAATTACTGTCTCCCTCAGGAGAGGGTGGAGGGAGGGCAGACCTAGGTAACCCTAAGGAGCATTCCCTCTGCTCTCCACACTCACTGCCACATTCGGTCTCACATTCCCCCTACTCTTTCCACCCTTCTCACCAAGAATTGGTCTTACAAATGTCCTTTTCTGAGATTTAAAAAAAATTGTGTGTGTGTCTGTGTGTCTGTGTGTGTCTGTGTGTCTGTGTGTGTCTGTGTCCGTGTGTCTGTATATGTCTGTGTGTGTCTGTGTCTGTGTATGTCTGTGGGTGTGGGTTTCTATGTCTGTGTGTCTGTGTGTGTCTGTGTGTGTCTGTGTCTGTGTATGTCTGTGGGTGTGGGTGTCTGTGTCTGTGTATGTCTGTGGGTGTGTGTGTCTGTGTCTGTGTGTCTGTATGTGTCTGTGTGTGTCTGTGTCTGTGTATGTCTGTGGGTGTGGGTGTCTCTGTCTGTGTGTGGGTACGGCCAGAAGAGGGCATCAGATCCCCTGGAAATGGAGTTGCAGGCAATTATGATGTGGGTGTTGGACATCAAACTGGGGGCCTCTGCAAGATCACTCAGTGTGTGCAGCAACCACTGGGCCACCTCTCCAATCCACAGATGCCCTTTGTACCAGTCTCCAGCAAATAGGAGAGCCACATCCCCGGCACAGAGGCCTCCACACAGCACAGAAGGGGGCTACTGGATGGACGCAGGCCACTGGCCAGCCGTGAGGTTGCACTCTGAGTTTGTTTCTTGGAAGCTTACTTGTGCTGACTTTGTCTAGCACTGTCCACCCTGTCTCTCACGGTAAGGCTTCTCCTAGGCAAGGCACGTGCAGATAAAAAGAAACCAACTACTACTCTACAGGGGACTCCGCATTTTAAACTCACTTCTAAAGTCTGACATAACAAAGCCAGACCAGTGTGTCCACATCGTCACAGTGCAGAAGAGCTGTTGGATTTGGAGGTGTGGCTAAGCCAGGCATTTTCAGAAAAAACCGTTTAAATTCAGAATCATCTTCGTTAGAAACGAAAGCTCTTTCCAGTTCCTCCTCAGGAAGAGATCGGTCCCTTGATGAGACAATCACTTCAAGAAGACAATGTCTCACATAATTAAAAATGCTCTGCAATGTGAGCCTGCTGTTTCCAACTTGAATATCCTGCACGGGCAGACGCGCTACACCAAATGCTGGCTGATCTGATGGACCAACAGAGCAAATCAAATTTGGATTTTGAAATATTTCTCCATTTGTTTAGAGGCATAGTCGATCATTTCAACAGAGTAGTTCTTAAATACAATCTGTTAAGACTGGATGAAACTTGTCACTGGGGACTCCTATGGCTTTGGGTTTTCCACACTGACAAGTCCTGGTGGGATCTGACCCTCAGTGGCCTCTGTGGCCTCAGCCCATGGCTCATCCCACCTGCTCACTGTTCTCTAGTGGTGACAGGCGCTCTCTGTGGGCTCCCAGAACAGGCACCCTGCCCTGCAGCACAGCCTCCTCTCCTGCAGGTCCCCCTAACTGGAGCAGTCCTGTTTCTCTTCCTTAAACTGTAACCTCTTTGAAGACGGTGTCCCTGGGCACCTCAGTCCAAGGCAGGCCCTATTCTTGGCTCCCTGCTGCGAGCTCTGCTTTCCCCTGGGAAGTGCTAACCAGAATGACCTCTTTTTTGTGTACTAGTCACTGATGACTTACCTTCTGAGATAGAATTTAAGGCCCACCAGGAAGAATCTAATCTGTCTTGCCTGCCAGCCTGGTTCTGATTTACCTCAGAGTTAAAACAAAAAATACAAAAAAAAACCACCAATGTTGTTCAGGAAGTAGTTTCAAGATACCTAACTACATTTCAGACCACAAACTAAACCTGGCCACATACTAAAATTCAGGTTAGTCCCTCAAAGCTGAAAATTCTAGTCTCAAGTTTGAAATTTTGAACTCATTTCTGAAATATTTAGATTCTGGTTAATTCTGCACGATGACCACTAGAGGGCGCCATAGCCAAATACTATAAAATCTAAGTTTTGTTTCGTTCGGAGCTAAAATCCTCCGCTCAGTTACCTTAGCAGATCAAAGCAAACGTGATAAATTGTGATGGAAGGCAGACTCTACTCCACAGCAAGGGCACTGTTTTTACTTAGAAAATCCTCTTTGTCGCTGTCCTGAGAGGTTGACACCCTCTGATCCTCATAGTCTCTAATATTGTCTGAAATCTTTCAGCCAGCCATTTCCAGCCAACAGCACACTCCACTCACCCTTGGCCACTGCGGCAGATGGAAAGTCCTGGTATCCTCCCTTTGTTGACCCACTCACTGTCTGGCTCCCCACACTGCCAGCTTCCTTCATCCCAGACACCTCTGCGCCCTCCCATGACACCATTTCTTTAATTCTTGTCCCACCACGCTGGTCCCCTATCAGCCATTCATCGGCTAGTCAGACAAGTATAGAACACTTGGGGGTCCTCTTGTTCCGTTCTGGTGTCCTCAGCAGTCACGTGGAAAACTGGCCCAGTCCGCATGACCCTCATCACACACATCCACCCCAGGCCTGCGATGGAAAGGTCTCTCCACCTGACATGGCACCAGTGTCCTCCCCCCTTCCCTCCACTCTTAGGCTGTCTACTGCATTTGATCTCCCAAACTTAGGCTTGTCATTTCTTTTTCCAGTGAAACCCACAGTCCCACTTTTTTTCTAACATCCTTAATATTTGCCCATTCACAATATAATATATATAATATGAAATCCATTTCTATTTTCCCCTTACCTTAGGTGGGCCGACATATCCACAGTGGCTAAATCCAAATGTTGTCCTTTTCTGCTTTTCCACTAAACTTTGACAGTGAAGACAGCAAGCAGTATTTACTGACGATAGCTTTATAACGTAACAAGATCCAATTAAGAAAACCAAGTCCAACAGGAAAAAGTCCAGGAGGCCTCAACCCTATACAAAGAACTATAGGAAACTAAAGAATGCTAGATGTGGGAGAGAGAGTCTTCCCCCGGGAGGACTCACCAATTGGTTATCCAATACCAAACTGTCAGCTCGGAAAACACACAGGCAAGAAAAACTATACAGACTGAGCAGGTTGTACTTATGTATTTAAGAATCACACAGGCAAGAAACACTATACAGACTGAGCAGGTTGTACTTATGTATTTAAGAATCTATGTGTTACATACATACACATATGTATGTAACAACACCTAATAGAAAGGAGGCCATGAATTTGAAAAAGAGCAAGGAAGTGTATTTGGGAGGTTTTGGATCAAGGAAAGGGTAAATGATATAATTATATTATAATCTCAAAAATAAAAGGAATAAATTTTAATGCAATCAAAATAAATAAAAGCAGAAAGAAAAGAAAACCAAGTCCCAGGAGGAATAAGTAAGTTGTGCCTGGTCACACAGCAGGTCAAACTGAAATGTGATTTTATCTGTATGTTAATAAATAAAGTTGCCTAGGGGTCAGAGCTATTAGCAAGTCATAGCGAAAGCCAGGGCGGTGGTGGTGCGCGCCTTTAATCCCAGCACTTGGTAAGAAGAACTAGGTAGATCTCTGTGTGTTCAAGGATACAGCCAGCATTGGAGACACACGCCTTTAATCTCAATACCAACCATAGAAGACCTGGAGTGACCACAGACAGGCAGTGACGAGACGGTCATGTGGTTGGGTTTACAACCAATGAGAAGGCAGAACAGGAACTCTATTTAAAGACAAATGCACAGGAAATAGCTCCCTTTTCGGAGAGGTCTCTTGGCGGAAGAGGCTAGCCAGCAGCAGGCGGGTAAGGCTCTTAGCTCTGACCTCTTGGGCTTTTATCTTTACATTGGTTCTGTGTTTCTTATTTAATAAGACGGTTTGTTACATCTACAGTCTCCTATTACAGAAGGTGAATATGATCCAAATACATTAAGTGCATTACAGAGACGTCACAGCA
Organism: Peromyscus aztecus; assembly: GCA_902168405.1. NCBI lineage: Eukaryota > Metazoa > Chordata > Mammalia > Rodentia > Cricetidae > Peromyscus > Peromyscus aztecus. The sequence goes on along the minus strand of CABHPQ010121966.1, from coordinate 3,390 downwards.
AACCCCTTTGTACAATTAATATATGCTAACAAAAACTCTTGCAATCTTAAATATATAGTAAAAGTTGAGAGAACTACAAACAGAGATTGATTAGGAAACTTCAACTCACTTCTCCAAATTATTAAGTCAGGTATTAAAACCTACATGGGAATAATATGTTGAGTAAGATTGATTCCCTGGGCTTTATAGAACCCAGTTCTCTTCAGTTAGACACCCATGGTATATTTATAAAAACGAACCATTAACTAGACCATTGGTTCTCAGACATGTTGGCGTTGCGATCCTTACACTTTGACTAGTGATTCCAAACAGCTCTCATTTATGTGCACGTATTTGCCAATATTCACTGTAAGTTAAAACTGAAGACGTTTATGTATTCGTTCTAGTTTCATCTCTGTTGCTTCGATAAAACACTCTAAAAAAAAAAGCCAGTCAGGGGAGGAACTCAAGGCAGCCTGCCTGCTGTTCCACAGTGTCTGACCAGGGATCTCATCAGCCAAGGAAGTCCAGCAGAACCAGAGAACGTCCTGTTGGCTGGCTATTTCCCAGGCTTATACAGCCTAAGACCACGGGCCCAGGGAATGAAGCTGCTCACAGTGGGTGGGCCTTCCTACATCAGTTAGTAACCAAGGCAACCTCCTGCAGACATGCCCACAGGCCAATCTGATCCAGGGGATTCCTCAGTTGAGATTCCCCTCTCAAATTACTCTAGGCTGTGTCAAACTGACAATTACAGCTAACTAGGACAGTATTTCGTAACTTCATAAACAAATTCAAATGTTTATTTTTAAGTAATAAAAGCAAACTCAATGAATGTTCTTATAAATACAAATTTCTAGGAAGAATACCTTTTATAACCTGATCTTACACAGCCCTTCAGTCACAGCCACTCGAAAGGCTGGAGCAGGAAGACCTCACTTTCAAGACCTGTCTGGGCTACAAAGTGAGTTCGAAGGTAGCCTAGACAAGGTAGCCTAGACAAAGTACCGAGTCCCTGTCTCAAAACAAAAACTACCAAAAACAACAAACAAACAAATCATAAAACAAAAACAAAAACAAGGCATGTAGTCAGTGGTAGAGTACATGCCAGCATGCCTGAGGTTCTGGCTTCAACCCCAGAACCATAAGAAAGAAAAACAAACACTTCTAAAACAGAAAATTAGAAGAGTGGAATTGTTTTATATTGTGGTAAATCTCTTTATCATCTAACTCAGTCAAAACCCAGCTGGATTCTCAGCAGCTTCCACATCCTGTCTGTTGGTGAAGACTGTGAGGAAGGCTGGCTTCACAAAGACAAATGTGATCCCCACCACCCAGCCAGGCTTTGGTGTGCCAGGAGCTGGCCTTGATGGTCTCCTGTTGGACATAAACAAGGACAAAACACATCACATAAGACCACTTGGTGACCATAGTGGTCCAAAGTAAAAACAAGACCATGAACTTGCCAGTGTCACAAAAATACCCAACCCCTCCTCATGCTAGTCAGTGTGAGCCACCACTGCCTCCAAGTCACTTACAGCTCAGTCACACCCTGTTACATCCTAACACTGTACAGTTCCAGAAGCCAGAAGATGCAGATAAGCAGTAGGAGATCTATCTCCCACCAAGGTTTCTTTTTTCTTTCTTTTCTTTTCTTTTTTTTTTTTTTTTGGTTTTTTCCAGACAGAGTTTCTCTGTGTAGCTTTGCGCCTTTCCTGGAAATGACTTTGTAGACCAGGCTGGCCTTGAACTCACAGAGATCCACCTGCCTCTGCCTCCCCAGTGCTGGGATTAAAGGCGTGCGCTGCCACTGCCGCCCAGCTTACCACCAAGGTTTCTAGGGGAGGCTCTGTCTAGCTGCTTCCAGCTCCTGGTGGCTGTAGGAACCCGTTGGCCTGTGGCCGGATGGCTGCCTTCATCTTCCCAAACCTTTTCCTCTGTGTCAGACTCAAATCTCCCACTGTCTTTCTCTGGAAAGGACATCTGTCACTGGATTTAGGGATCACCTATATAATCCCAGGTGATCTCTTTTCAAGATTCGTAAAGGATCTCAATGACCTTTTCCCACACAAGTTTACATTCCCAGGTTCTAGGAGTTAGAATGTAGATGTCCTGTTTGGAAGGTTACCAGTCAATCTATTATACCTTCCTGTTATAGTTTAGATCTACAATATTCCCCAAAGGCTAATGTGTTGAATGCTTGGTCCCCAACGCCACAATGCTCAGAGATGGGGCTTTGGGGAACTGATTGGATCCAGTGGGCTCTGATGGCAGCCATTGCTACATAGTAAAAATAAAGGAGTATTTTCATTGCTTTCTAAGATAATTGTGGATGTTTTTCTTTAATGCCATACCAAAATTCAACAAGTAATAAGTTTTTAAAGTTTGTTAAGTAGGCAAGCATAGGGACATCTTGGCAGACTGGAACCCACTCTGCTGAGAGTATACACAGTCCTCCTTCTAACAACTACCCAGCAACCCAGAACCTCACCCGCCCTGCTCTACACCTCAGTTTGAACAGTGGAATAAATAGCCCCTCCTTCGCAACCTGTAACAACGCTCCCGTTCTGTGGTCTCTTTGCATTCAACCGTATTCACTTAACAAACTCATCCACATCAACAGCAGACCGTTGTGAGCCTTGTGTGTTCCTGTTCCCCGGGGCACTTGGAAACGACCGCGCTCCCAGCGGAGGACCGAGCTCCCAGCAGAGGAAGCTGCCTTTGAGCCCTTCTACTAGCTGTGGGTTTCCCCTGGGATGAAGCAGTCACGAGGGGAGAGGCAGAGGTGACAGCACCTCCCTAGCTGAGGCTTGCAACAGACTCACAGCAGGCTAAAGGAATCCAAGAAGCCCTGCGACCCGGTGTTGAGATGCAGCTTCTGCTTTCTAAAGTGCAATCAAACTTTGCCGCTCCTTGGATTTTAAGTCTCCCCCCATTTCAACAGATAACGACATCAGTTTGCTTCCTCCCTCCCTCTCTCCCTTTCTTCCTCCCTCCCTCCTTTCCTCCCTCTCTCCCTCCTTTCCTTCCTTCCTTTCTTTCACATTATCCCAACTAGGAATTCACACAGTTGTGGTACCTGGAAATCTTTCCTATTAACCACTTTGAATGTGAAGAGATTAAATCTTCCATTGGAAGGTATGGAGTCTAAATGGATGAAAACAGGACCAGCAGTAAGGTAGGTGTAAAAACATGACTTCACTTTTATGCACACACAGAGACTGAAAGTGGAGGGCTGGAGAAAGATATTCCTCCTAGACTCTGCATAGGCAAGGAATGCCTGCCTACAAAGTGGGTGCCAAACTTATGTCATGCCCTTTCAAGACTCAAGGCACAAAGAGTGACTAAGATGTTGTACTGGCTGGTGTTGTGTGTCAACTTGACACAAGGTAGAGTCATCAGAGAGGAAGG
>CABHPQ010121962.1:17586-28342 GCA_902168405.1 Peromyscus aztecus | reverse complement strand
TACAGGCAGTAATCAGTAGCCTTGACAATGGACTGAGAGCTTTGTGAGGGGTCTCTGGCACCCCTTTGATCATTGACATAACCCATTTCTGGCACTGGTGTTTAGGTGCCATAAAATGTCTATTGGGGACATTACCTCCCCCCATTATGTGAATATTGGGAGGGACAATAAATATTTAAGGACTTATTGAATATGTTTCTATAATGTTTCTAAAATATATACATATACACACATGTATTATATATAATGCACATGTATTTTAGGAGTCACTACTTACTATTCTTAATGTAATGAATCATATCTAGTAAATTATGCTCAAAATCAAAATTAGTTGTATATATATATGCATATGCAACTATTTAAGTGTATTGTGACATATATTACATTTTATAAGTATTTATGTATTAAATGTTTGGTCATTTTATTTTTAATGAACATTTTTCTATGTAAAAGATTTATGAAATCTTACATTTTTAAAAATAACTCATCATCTCTTCTTATCCTGTCTCCATCCCAACCCTGTGTGCATTTCATGTATTCATCATAAATTAGTAATTAATTTAGATAAATAATTGTATTAAATATTATGTGCTATATCAATGGAACCATGATTTTTGTTTAATTTTATTTAGGATAAAATTAATATTCACCCTACATAACAATAAGGTAATATTTGACAATAAAATCCTTTTTTGCTTTTTAGAGAAAATAGATAGTTTTGATGGATTTTCTGATGTGCACAGAAATACATCCTTCATATTTCATACTAGACTACAGGAGACTAATGCAATATTTTCTCTTCAAATTGTTTTGAATATTAATTTTATAGACAATGAATGCCTTTATTTAGAATAACAGAATGCTGGTAATTTAAGTGTATAAGTATGAGCATATATATTTAACTTAATATATTTCTCTATTTATATCTGTTCTTTTAAATTCTCTCAGGCATAATGTAGAGTCTTTGCCAGGCTTCAGTAATTGTTGCTTAATAAATAATTTATTGAGGTTCTTCTCACAAAATTCTTGTCCTTAACAAAAATAGATTCTTACATGTTAGCATTCCTGGTGATCTCGTTATGATTTTTTATGGAATAAAGCTGAAAACACAAAATTCTGGGGACAAGAGCATATTTCAAGTTTAATTTTAGGGGGGGTAACTCAAATTAAATTTCATAAAAACACAATTATTGCAATATTTGACTTTTTGAAATGGGACATAAGTTTAACCAAGGTGCCTTATTTACATGTGTGAAATGCATTGTTTTTTACTATATAGACTAATAAAACAAAATATCAAAAGAAACAAAATATTAAAATATTATAAATAATGAATTATTAATAGACAAAATGATCAAGTCTCATCTTAACATTGAAATAATAATAATTATACTTACTCTTTTTAATGCTCCCAAAGGAGCATTTGAGATATTGAAATCAGATAGTGTTTGCTAGCAGAATTTGAAATATTCAACCAGGAATTTGGGAGTTATAGTAATATAGTGCATCTGTATGCTTTGTAGTAGACTCATAGACAAACTGTTGAGATAGCAGGAAGCCGTCTTGCTTCTGTTCAGATCATCAGCGTATACGCAAAAAGCCTGCAGGTAGAACACAGTTCACCACTCTGAACTGTAGCTTCTATAACTTATTGATGTCTACATGTCAGAACAAAATATTCACAGGTAGAAATATGCCACATTAGCCAAATAAAATCTGTTTCCTCATATTTATTCTTCAATGCATTTTCTTACTATACATGTCTGGTTTTAAGTAATGTGATCACATACTCTAGACAATCAAGGTATTAACCTATACTTGAGTTTGGAGAGATTTTTAAAGGAAAAATTTACACAGATGAGATCTTCATAACCACTATTAGAAAATTTCAGTATGTGAGTCTTCAGATTAATTCAAATGTCAAAGTACCATCATAATTTGTTACAAAGAATAAATAATTGTTTGTCGTGAGATGAAAGATGTATCTTTGGATCTAATAATATATTTTAAGACTGACATTGCATTGTAGTATTTTCAAAAGTTATTTTAGAAATAAGTCAACAAAAATGTTAGGAGAACAGATAGATTTTTTGAAAGATAAGTACTATGTGAATACAATGGAATAGTACTAAAATTTTATCTTTTTTTCCACTAAAGAATATAATTACTTTTGTCAAAAATGAAGAAGACAGTATAAATTTTAATTTCACATCTTAGTAATATCACTTTCCATGATGCTATGTAATACTCTCTGATGTATCTGGAAAGAACATGCAGTGAAATTTTCAAACACCCAAATATCAACAGCAGCTATTTTTATATAAATAACCTCTTCTCATTTTCTGGTAGAGATATACATTGCTTGTGGAGGTATAGATGATAGCCAGGGAACTAGATGATATATGATAGCTAGATAGATGATATATGTTGCTTTTAATTCTGCAATCAGCTACTTACTAAGATGTGGTTAATTAATAGCTTTTGACTTCTCAATTTGAAAACTCAAAATCATTACCAATGCCCTTTCTTTTAATATCAAATTTTGATGTTAGTTATGAGCTTCTAAAGTCCTAAAAATGGTATTAAGGAATTATCTGAGGTCATAAATAAAAAAATAAAATTATTCAGAAGAGAAAGGAACAGTAAGGTGGTGACACACATGGGTTGGATCTTTAGAGAGAAAAAAAATAAGACCAATATGACAAGAGTTCTAGGAGATAAGGTGTGGGGATGGGGAGAGAACATAGGATCATATGGACCTCTATCAGCTCTCATCTCTAGAAACACTGGAAGAAAACTGTAATCTAACCTTTTCAAAACTCTGGCAGTTAATCAGAAGCTTGCAGCAATCTAGGAAGTTACTTAATTACTACAAACATCTAACCCTGTAAGAAGAAGGAAACTTGGGGCATTATAGCTTTCTGGGTTCCTAGCCCAACTTCTGAAGCTCGGTGGGAGCGCTATAAAGCAAGAGCAGTCAATCTCAAGGAGCAGAATGGAGTTTCAACCTTCAATGCCTCAATCTCAGAGAGCTGCTGCTATTTTTCACATTTCAAGGTTCTCTGGGAAAATGCATTGGCACAGACCCTTTTATTTAATGTAACTTGTAACTCACCCACTGCAAAATGCCTTTTTCCTGGAGATGTTTATCAAAAGTATTTATATATATTTTTTTTTTTAGTTTGACAAGTACCTGAGGCAATGTATAACTGTGAGGACAAATAATAGACTCATTTTAATTCTTAAAAGGAAAATCGGTGGATTTACCTGTTCATAGGGTCTAGGAAAACTTTTGTACGCTCCTAGACATCTATGTTCACATGTGTGCGTGAGATTGTGAGTATACCATGTATGAGTGCTCAGAAAAGACCTAAGAAGGCCTCCTGAACTCTATCTGGCTCACAAACACATTGGAGAGTTAGTCTAAGAATTTATAGATACCACTTCTTTTCTGAATAAGAAGATAGCCCTATGATGTCAAACGATGATTAATGCAGATATTGTGGATTTAGTCCATCAGTTAGCCTTACAAAATACAGTAAAAAAGTATGGTGGCAAAGAGTGAATATTTCCAAAACCACTTTACTTGTCTAGTTTTCATTACAAAATTATAAAATTTGTAAAGAAACAAAAAAAAAACTCAGACAAAGAAAAAAACTAACCAACTGAAACTTGATAAGGAAGCAAAGTTGCAGGAATTGCTAAGTAAAGCCTTTAAATTAGTTACTTAAAACACATTAAAAGAAATATGTTGTTTGTTTCACTCTTTGCTCTTTTGGGGGGGGGGGCACCACCTAGCTCCCAAATAAATTGCACAGGGAGGCTTATTCTTACTTATAAATGCCTGGTCTTAGCTTGGCTTATTTCTTGCCAGCTTTTCTTAACTTAAAATTATCCTTTCTATCGTTGGCCTTGGGGCTTTTATCTTTCTCTATTCCTGTAAACCTTTTCTTTTCTTCCTACACCATGTCTGGCTGTGTAGCTGGGTGGCTGGCCCTTGGAGTCCTCCTCCTTCTCTGGCTACTTCTTCCCCACCCTGATTTCTCATTCTATATATTCTCTCTGCTTGCCAGCCCCACCTATCTTTTCTCATGCCTTGCTATTCGCCATTCAGTTCTCTATTGGACCATCAGGTGTTTTAGACAGGCAAAGTAACACAGTTTCACAGAGTTAAATAAATGCAGCATAAACAAAAGTAACACACCTTTAAATACTGTTCTACAACAGAAATTGAGGAAACTCTGTTCCAAGAACTAAAAAGAAAAATCACAAAATAAAAATACAACCAAATCAAAAATATTACCAGAGAAATAGTAATTATAAAAGAAAAGAACCAAGGAAGAACAATTCTGGTATAGGAAAAGTAGAACAATTGAAGAGTTCACTAGAACACTGGCATCCACTTTCTCTGGATGCCATGGCAAAGGATTACAAGGCATACCTAAGAACCACCTCACCCTTCTGAAAGACAGTTGTGACATTAGTGTAGTAGACTCAAACACAAGATGCTGTTTGGTCCTCACTCTTTCCCAAAGATCAAGAAGTTTCCTTCATCAGCTTCATCAGCTCTTGTAGCTTTTGTCTGTTGTCCAGAGGCCTTGATAATGGTACTTCAGTACCTTCCTCTATTTCACATTGCCTTTGCTTTTCTGTCTCAGATGCTGTCTACCTCATCCTCCCTTTTATGAAGAAACTTGTTGCACCAAGACCTGACATACATTATCTCCTCCATCCATAGCATGATATGAGGGATTTCAGTTCAGTCATGGAGTTTTTTGAAGTTTTTATCCCTCTTATTAAAAATAGATTCTTTTCTACTTTTTTAATTAGAGTAAAGCAGCATTATTGACTTTTGCAGGTAATCTAGTTGATAATAGAATGTAGGAGTTTATGTGTAGTTGGAAGGTTTCTTGGGTCATGCACAACATACAGAATGACATCCTACAGCATTTATGTTCCTATACCTAAATGGAGGGATTTGTCAAAGGTCAAAGGACATAAAGGGAATGGCTGTAATATAGCAGTGTGTAGTTATGGGAGTTTCAACACTGCATTTCTGCTCTGTGTTCTTATGCTTACAATGTGAACAAATGTTATTATTGCAGCATAACAGTCAAAATTGGAGAGTAAAATTCTAGAAACATTGATGAGTTAGCAGCTTTGCTCTCTTCATTTATTATTATGGTTTTTTTTAATATTAGAAACATTCTACATGGTCACAGAAACAGGGAATAAAGTTGAGAAATGATAACTAGAGATAAGGATTATAAAATAATCTAGAGTGGATATAAAAGGAAAGGGAAGGCTTCCATTTGCAGAAAAAAGCAAGAATGGCAGAATGAAAGCCACCAAGTAAGAAAGAGACCAGAGAACACAGAAGAAGGTGGAAACACTGTATAGGTGATTAGAGACACTGCAGTGATAGAGTGTTTCCATAGACATCGCTCTCATTGTCACTGAAATTGCATTTTACAGCTAATGAGAATCACTGCTTGCATCTATGTTGTACACACTTGCTCCAAGGCTGTTCGTTACTATACATTGAAGTTCTGCCAGGAGAAATATAAGATATTTAACAAGTTCACTGTGACACGACCTGGTGATGGCCAAAATGGTTCAAAGTTTGGCCATATTCTGAATTGCTTGGCAGAGCTGAGAGAGTATAAAAATGGTAGCTCTCGGGAAATAGCATCAACTTGAGTCCATGATGTCCAGACACGATGTGTATTCACAGGTCAGCTTTATTTTCTTGAAGCTTTGAGGATTAAGGAATCTTTTACACTCAGCTAGCCAACCCAAGCAAGGTAAATGAGAAGGCAACAGCTCAGTCACGCTATGAGGTTCTAGAAAAGGACAATTACCTGAAAGGGAAAAACTTTGAATAAGACATGGTGCCCATACCCATAGTCCCAGTACTCAGGATGCTAAGGTAGAAAAATTCTAAGTTTATTGTCACCCAGGGTAGGATAGTGAAGTCCTGTTTCAAAATGAAGTTAAAAATACAAATACAGGCTCTATCCATTTACTAGCTAGGTTCCCAAACCAAATTTATGGTAGGTTTTCCTACATTGACACATATTTTAGATCGTTTTTCCTCTTTTTTTAATTTATTCAATGTGTCTTGCCATCATGCATCTTGATCCCATTCATTTCCTCATCCCTTTGCATCTGCTCTCTGATCCTGCCACCCCCTCCCCAAATTTCAAGAGAAAAAAATTAAAACTCTCATCATGGAAGCTGCTGTGTGACATGATGAGTCACACAGTAAACCCCTTTGTCCATTTATCTTTACTTGCAAGTGTTCATGGCAAAGAGTCATTGGTCTGGTTGATGGTCTCTGGTTTCTACTACACTGTCTATGTTGGGCCCTCACTGAGATTCTTCTTGGATATCCAGTTGATGCCCTCTGTTGTGGAGATCCTGCAGCTTTAGTTCTGCAGGTCAGGCCTCTTCACATGGTCTAGCAGATCATAGATGGTACAGATGTTGGGGTGGGCAAAGTCATAATCCTGGTTCTGGGCCTAGGCAGCTGCAGGGTTGGTCTGCCAGCCAGTACTCCCCTATTCTCATCACCAGGGTGAGCTCTACAGCATTGCCCTGGCTAGTTCACCCTTGCAGCAATGAGATATGGATGGGGTTAGTTTTCCTGCTCACACACTCTCAGGGTCAGCTCCTCCCCACCTTCACCATCAGGGCCATCTCTACTGTGTTGCCCAGGTGAGGTACAGGGGCCACTCTCCTGAGTGCTGCAGCTGATGAGGGGCATGGAAAGTCTTCCAGCTCTTCTCATCCCAAGACCAGGTCCTCCACCCTTCTCAGGCATTGATCGAGGGGAGGCATCTCTCCTCTACCCATACCACTACATGTCAGATGAGCAATGGTGACAGCTCTCCCTTGCTGGAAACATTGGGGCTCAGTCAACCACACCTCTGACAACAAGGTCAGCTCTGCTGTGTTACCTAGGCGAGGAGTAGGGCCCGCTTCTCTGAGTGCTGCAGCTGGCAAGGGGGAGGTTCATCTCACTTGTCTGTTGCAGGCGGTAGTGGGGACAGGTCAGGGAGGACATCTCTCCCACCCACACCACCAGGTGACAAATGAGTGGTGGAGACAGCTACCCCATGCTTACATCTTCGAGGTTGGCTCATCCACACCTCCGCCAATAGGGTTGGCACTACTGCGTTGCCCAGGTGAGGTGCAGGGCCTGCTCTCCTGAGTGTTGCAATTGGTGGGGATTGGGACAGCTCTTCTGTTCTTAGGACCACAGGGCCAGCTCTCCCTCCTGCTTCAGGCATTGATGGGTGGGGGTGGGGGGTAAGGGATCTTAACAAAATGTATGCAACTGATAAGCAGCATACAAGTGCGAATAAGTGAATTTAATGGAAGTGTTATTAATAGAGGAAACATTCTAACTGAATAAAGAACATTATTATTTATACATTTTATAGTCATTTTTGTTACCGCTGAGCAAAATGCACAAAAACTAAAAGGTGGGAGTTTTTGTCTCAATAAAAGTAAAGAAAATTACATACCAAAGCTATACTTTCATATTTTTATTCCTCAAGCACTAAGGATACTTTTAGCAAAATGGCAATCTGACATCAAGTCTGAGTAAACAGATTTGAAAAGCTTAAAAGTTTGGAAATAGATTTTTGTTCCCAGATTTAGTACAACATAATGCCACCTTGAGCAAATGAAGGAATACATGTGAGATTTTACAAACAAGCATTGATCATAAATCCATAAACATTTGTCCTGTATTATTCACTGTGTGATATTTACATTTCTTTCACATTGCGTTTTTACAGGAGGTGATGTCCGATTTCTGTTTGTAAAGTCTCTCACTTTGTTCTCATCTGCAGTTTGGTTGCCACGAAGGAAACAAACAGTGCGAGATCTCGAAGTGCCCCAATGTCACCTTCCGATTTTCTGGACAAGCTGATGGGGAGGACATCAGGGTATGATGCGAGGATCCGGCCTAACTTCAAAGGTAGCTGCTCTGTTGACTTCCTCGGGTGCAGGGTGCTTAAAGAAGTTAGGTTTTCAAATCGATTCCACCAGAAACTGGAACGCTTACCTCAAATAGTCTTTGGCATGCTGTATTAATAAGAGTTGTGCCTGCAAAAGAAAAGCCTGTTTTCATGTTCAGAGATAGAATAATGTGCCCGCTGTGGACAAACAGTACTATTCTCTCCCTTAATAGTTATCTGTTATTTGTTTGGTTTTGATTTTTCTGAGACAAAACCTTGTTATGTATTCCATGTAGCCCAAGCCAGCATTAAGCTCATGGCCATTCTTTTGCCTCAGTCTCAGCAATGTAGGTGTACACCCACCGCCATGCCTAGGTTTTAAACAGCTGTATTTCTTATATCAACGTTTTATTACAGGAGTGTGTGTGTGTGTGTGTGTGTGTGTGTGTGTGTGTGTGTGTGTATGTGTGTGTGTGTATTAATGCCTATCTGTTATCTCACCATTTGGAACAAAAGCTTAACATCTAGAATTTAGGTTTTATTTATTTCTGTCTATGTCTCTGTAAACCTGAAGCAACTAGAAAAAAATAATAAATTCCTTTTTTATATTAAGGATGGGAATTACATGGACATAGTCTTTGAGCTCTGTTGTAAAATTAATAGGCACTTGTTATAGCAGCTCATGTTTCAGAAAGCACTCATTGTAAAATGCATATACTTGCATCCTGATGGCTTGTGCACTATTGGCATCTTCTATCGATATAGTTAATTTATCATAATGGATGGACTAGAGCCCCTCCTTTGCTCTAGAGCTCTTTCTTTCTGTTGAACTGTTTTCATGGGCTATACAACGTCATAAAAGCGTGTTATGTTTGTACCATTTCTACATCGTAAGTATAGTTTCACGGCACTAAAATTCTAAATTTTAAAATGATAGGAAAAATCATATTTATTAATATTTTTTATTTCTATCAAACCACCAAATGTTCTATGAGTGGTAGAATGCAATTTAGTTCAGAACAGTCAAGTTGATTTGCACAGGCATCATGACACCTTTTGTACTTCTCTGCTAATCCTTTTCTCTTTCTTTTCACTCTGTCAATTTTTAAATATATTTTCTCTCGTGAAAACAAAATTGGAAAGGAAAGGCTTTCCAAGCCAGACCTTTGCTTGGTGTTGACTTTTGTCATGAACAATGGCTTGGCTGTGAAATATTCCTTACACACACAGGTGTTTGAGTACTTGGGCTCCAGCTTGTGGGGTGTGATATAACTTTCAGCTGGTAATATCTAGCTGGAGGAAGGCTTGCTGGAATTGAAAAATTTAGCCTGGCCTGAGCTCTCTGCTTCACTGCCGACTTGTGAGGAAGCCATGCTTTAAGTGACTGCCACCTGGACCAAGCTGGTCCCAGCCATCATGCTTTCCTTGCCAAAATAAACTGTACACCCTAAAACTGTGAGCCAAATAGAGCCTCCTTTCCTTCCCTCATGGTTTCTGAAACAATGAAAGTTCCTAATATACCACGATTTCCAATGTGGGGAAGAAGGCTTTTAGTCTTAGGCACTGAAAAGTATTGTGTTTGTCCCAATTGTCAACAAAGTTCTTTACAATGTTTCAAAGTTCCCCAAACTGACAGCAGGCCTTTATCACAGGAAATGAGGAAGAAGGATGCTTCTGAGGTCCCTTTCCTCATTCCTGCTCCATTCAGTCTTTACTTGTATTCATATAATACTTTATCTGTCTATCATCCTTAACAGCCTTTTACTTCTTATGCCATTAAACTAATTATGAACTTCATCCCATTTTCTTTGGCACATTAATTAATTCTCACTTTTATTTGGCAACATCATCCTCTCTAGACAAAATGAAAATTGTTTTCAAGTCTTTATTGAAATAAATTTTTCTTGGTATCATATGAAACTTAAAGATTTTAATAGCACAATTGAATACCAAATAAAAGTTTAATCATTATAATAACGCTGTATTCAACTAAAGTATTCTAGCAGCCACTCTTGGAATTTGCTTCTTTTCATTGTTACTAATTTGGTCCCTTCCACTGGCCTTTCATGATCTTTAATATAAATTGGACTTCAGCAGAGAGTACTATGTCAGTCACTCAATTCTGAAATCCTCACACATATTTATTTTATACTTGTTGCTCTCTTAGTCTATCTCTAATGTTCATTCTTTTTATAAATAGAAATAACATGATTTGTTTTCACAGTATCTTTGTGTTTTCTCTCTACTTGCATTATTTCTCTATATTAATACATTTCTGAACATATTACAAATCAATTAACACTGCTAGTGTCTATCCGACTATATTTACACATATGAAAATATACATAGATAATATTATATATATATTATCTGCATGATAACATTTAATGTATTGTCCCTGTATATTTTTAATATAAGATCAACATTTTAAGGATTTTATTTTCTTATTTTAACCATTCCTATGCACCAAGACACTATTTTTCTTGCTACTTTGGGAAATTGTTTTCTATTTCCATGCCTACATATTGTAAGGTCATTGTGACAGAGTCTGTTGAGCAAGAACTTTTCTAAAATCATAAATGTCTACATGTTCAAAGTATATTTTACTTTTGTTCTCTTTTTAATTTTAAAACATATGTTTTAATTGAAATAGAATTACATCACTTTCCCATTACCTTTCATCCTTCCAGCCCCTCACAGACACCCTCTCTCTTATCACTGCTGAGCCTCCTCCCCCAGTTTCACATGATAGACTCTTTTTCTTTCATTGGTGCTGTGCATATAGATTT
>CABHPQ010121962.1:0-17186 GCA_902168405.1 Peromyscus aztecus | reverse complement strand
TACAAACACACAAACATTTAAATTACTGTGGTTGCATCTGGATAGGCACAAATGCACAAATATATAAATACATTCTGGTGAGTCTATTAATGCTGATTGTGTATATATGGTTCCAGGGCCTACCACTCTACATTTGACAACCATAAAGCATGCTCACCCCAGGGAAATTCTGATTCTCCTTCCAGCCGTCATTAGTTCTCTCTAGTTCTTTGCATAGAGGTGAGGCAAGAAATTCCCCTTTCTTGTTATCATATCCATTGATAGTCTAGGAAAAACTGTTTTACAGATGATGTGTTGGTCCTCTGAGTCTTACAATCTTTTCATCTTTTCTTCCATAATATTCCCTGATCCCTAGATGGAGGAGCTGTGATTTAGATATATTTATTAGAGTTGGATCCCCGCAGTCTGTTGATGTACCTTTAAATTACTATTTATGTAGTAATTGTGTTATTCTAATTTCAAAACACTCTCTAACTAGTAAAATAACAAGATCAATACAAAAAGCCTCACCTTTTCTCATTAAACTATTTCAATGTGAGTTGGTCATCTGATATTATGACACTTAAGACCATTAGCTTTGACAGCCACTAAAACTAGCAAAATAACATGAAGATAACGTCTCCATCTCACTTCCAAATTCCCAGTCATACTTCATCAGCTGTTTAAATAATGATGGTTCCCTAACAATTTTATCCAGTTTACAATCACTATTTCCTTTAGTCTGACACAGCGTTTCATTTTTTAATTAAAAATAGATATTTTCCATACAATATATTCTCATTGGTTTCCCCTCTCTCCCAATTGCTCCCATATCCTTCCAGTCTCCCTACTTAGTCAAATCCATACCCCTTCTTTCTCTCTCATTAGAAAACAAACAGACATCTAAAAAGATCTTGGCATTAAATTATTTTTTTCAGTTACTTAGAAGAATATAAATTACCTTGCATTTGTCAAGTATTTCCTCAACTGTTTTTTTTTTTTAAGTGCATCTTGGCTGAAGTTTTATAGGTTGCATCTTATCATACATAGGTCATGCTGATGTTTATCATTAGTGGAAACTTTCACATGGAGTACTTACATTGTTACCCATTAAAATATATCTACATATAAGAGCTATATCAAACACACATGTACAAGCACTGCATACAGACGTGTGCAAGTTTCTGTTTTTACTTCCCTATGGGTGATCACTGAAGACCATGACTTTACATGATACTTACAATACTATAAAGTGTATTCCAGTTTCTCAGTTTCCATATTTTAACTTTCTCATCTGAGAGCAGGAACCTGACTCCCATTACCCTCTATATAATTATTTATTTGATCAAAATGTAACAAATTCTGGTTCTGCATCATTTCCTTTGTCCCCCACCTGGTTGTACTCTGAAATCCTGCTTGGTTGTATCATCCTGAGAAGAGTGTCATTCAAACTCTCCCTCCACATGGTAGGAACACACAGGACACACTCCCTATCCTTCCCTGGGTCTTACATGCCTCACCAGTTTCTCATTGCATTAACACACTTCTCACCTGATCTTTACCTAACAAGTCATGTCTTTCAGACTTTCTCTACAGTGGTGCTTCTCTCCTGCAGTAGGTTACCAAAACTCTCAGGTACCCCTGCACAGAAACCTATCTTACAATGCCCACCTGAAAAAAAATTAGAACTGTATTTCTGTGAAGCAATATAATAAACAGAATTCTATTTTTATTCTTAAAGTGTAAACTATATATCTTTATTTGTAGTCATTAAGAATATTTTGCTCATTAAAAACCAGGACCATTCTCTCAAGTGACATGTATGTGCATTTAACTAAAATAAAAACAAATCTCTAAGTTTGGTTATTTTTCATCTTCAATTATTCTGTCTTTAAGAGGAGTAAAGCTTTGGTACAGAATTCTACTAAAAATTCCTTAGAGTCATTCTTATGAAAATTTGGGTTGTTTGATTATTTGCTCTACATTGGCCTAATGAACACTTTCTCCAGTGTGATTAAAAATAACATCATCACCAAGTGTCTGAATTGCACTTTGATATTCTGCCTTTCCTTCATCTCTAAACTTAAAAGCCATGTTCTATGTCTTTAAGGGACATTTAAAAGAAAAATTGCCGTTGAAAACATCTGCAAGTACTGTCATTTGCTTTTCAGGCCAAGGATGTCGACTGTAATGAACAATTTAGAAGCACAGTTTGCCATATGGATGCTGTAGCAGTTATTTGCTCTGTTGCTAAACATAGTGGTGTATTGGATGGATATAACAGCTTTTGCATTGGCACGGAGAAGTAACAGATTGGCCAAGGACTGTTAAACAGGTGCTGTCTGTGATAGCAAGTAGATTTACAATCTTCTCAGAGTTTCATACTCCATGAAAGTTTTCAATAGATATAATAATACTTAAGTATAAAAAAAAAAGATGCTCCAAAATTGCTAGTATATCGAACCTGTACCAGCCTTATGGGTAGAAAACAGTTTCTTTAAAGCATGACAGTGCTGTATCCATTTAATTATGTCTCTATGCTCACTGTATTCAGCTGGTTTCATTCTATATTATTCTCATACCATTACAAAAATCTTCTATATCTTATCCTCCAAAGCTTTTGTCCATCATTAAAATTAAGGATTCCACAATAGTGCAAGGATACCTCCTTGTTCTAGTTATTTTTGGTTGCGTTGATGAATTGCCAAGAGCTAAAACAACTTGAGAATGAAAGAGTTCATTGGCATACAGGCCACAGTCCAAAATAAAGGGAAGCCAGGGCAGGAACATGGAGACAGGAACCAAAGCAGAGCGTGTGCAGAAATATGCTTACTCGCTCACTCAGCTTGATTTTTCACATAACCCAGGACACCTGTCCAGGGATGACATCATCGACAATTGGTCCTCCCATATCAATCATTAATCAAGAAAATTAATTAATTAATTAATTAATTAAAGGCTTACCATAGGGCAATCTGATGGAGGCAATTCCTCAATTGAGGTTTCCTTTTCCAAGGTGCCTCTAGCTTGTGTCAAGATGACAAAATTTAATCAGCGCACTCATATAGCCACATTATCAAGAGTCTGTAAAGGCCTCAAGGTGATTATGAAGTACATATCAAACGCTTGGATATCATAAGAGTCCTGGATCTAAAACACTGACCTTTATAACCAAATTGATGTTAATTTAGTATTACAAAATGATATAAAAATCAATATTATTTACATATGAGCATGTCTTTTGAGTATGCGTGTGCTGTACTTTTGAAAAATGTAATTAGGATTTGATGCCCAAATTCATGTGTCCTTTCTTCTGTGGGAAAGAATGCACAAACTAATAAGTAGTTGATTAAACATCAAATAGCCCTTGTGTGCAAAAAAAAATACATCTGACATTACAGAGTATAAGGCTTAGAGAGGAGGCCACTGGGAGTTCCTTTATCTTCACATTAAATGTGAAAATGAGTGTTTACTTTTGGAAACAGCTTTCTGTGTCTTGTTGGAGACATGTTGGAGTGGCACAGGCTCCCATTTATAGAGCTATAACTGGTTATTTTTCTTTTTGTCTTTGCTCTTCTGTAGAAACATGTTAGTTTCCTTGTGACATTTTTTGACCTTTATATTCAAACCTCTGTTCAACATAGGATAGCATTACCATATTTTATGGAAATAAACAACAAGTTCAGTGCTTTCTCCTCCTAATATGGTATTTAACAAAGCCCTTTTTCAAACCTTCTTGGGATACTGAAGATAGGACCCGAAGCATTTGTTCTCAAAAAATGTATTCGAGTAGAAGTTATTTGATTATTTTGCCCCGATTTTATTTTCTCTGCTACTGTTCATACCTTCGTGGATAAAAATCACGTTTAAAAGATGGTACTAAAAATAGAGAATACTTTTTTTTACTCAATGCCTAGTGAAAATCAAGCTTTTACAGCAAAGGCCCTTCTTGATAGAACAAGGAAGGCAAGTCACCTCCTGTTTAGTTTATCTTGGTTTCAACAGATGAATGGGCTGTTGGTCCTGTTAGGTCTGTCTTGCCCAGAGTACACGTATCTGAATCTTATTTTGCATCTCCATCTGCATTTTATTTTTAAAGTGATTTAAACTAATACTAGTGAATTTGTGGTTGTCTTTTCTAAATGAAAATCCAGAAAGCATAACATAACTAACCTCAAACTAAAGAATGATCCTGAGACTTGCATTGTTGTAAGCAGCAGAAGAGAACAGCAGTGTTCGACTGTTAAGGGGAAATCACAGGAAACAGTCTGCAAGTGTGAGATGCTCCTTTCAGTTTGCAAGGACACCATCCACCCTATGTGTATTTTCCGAGCCTATCACTGCAGACTTACACAAAGTGAAGGAAACACTTACCTCTAACCCTTATTTGTGACTTCACACTTCCTTTTGATGCAGTAGAAAGAAATGATGGAGCAGAGTCAGTTTTCTCGTGCCACCCCAGTCTTTGGGCATTGACCTCAAGTTATCTCAAAATGATATTTTTTTTGTTCATTTGTTTGATTTTTTTTAAGTTTTATGTTTGAGATTATAATGTAATTAAAGTATTTCTCCCTTCCCTTTCCTCCCCTGAACCCTTCCATATACCCCTCCATGCTACTTAAATTTATGTCTTTATTGACTAATTGTATCATATTCATTTATGTATATGAATATACATGTATAGTCCTAAATACAACCTGTTCAATCATATCATATTACTTGTATGTATGTTTTCCAGCTTAACCTTTTAGCACTGGACAACCATTTATTGTTCCCTCCTCTGGAGATGACTACCTCTCCCACTCCCAGCTTTACACACATGCTTATGGTTTTGTTGTGTAGGGTTGAGGTCTCATGGGATTTTCCCTGTCCACCTTGGGGATTACATTAGTGCTTCCTTATTCAGCTCCCACAGGACCTGAAGCATTTGTTCTCAAAAAATGCATCAGAGTAGAAGTTATTCGATTATTTCGTCCCCATTTTATTTTCTCTGCTACTGTTCATACCTTCATGGATAAAAATCACATTTAAAAGAAGAGAGTCCTGTTGGCAAGATTTTAATGGATGTTGCTTCTGACATGACCAGCAGACACAGTCTCACAGCAAACTCCCTGGCCCGCTGGCTCTTGCCGTCTTTCAGCCTCCTGTTCTGCAAGTTCCCTGGGCTATAGATATGAGAGTCCTTTGGAGATGTATCCAATACGACTGGGCTCCAAAGCTCAGCATTCAATTGGTTTGGGTTTTATAAATAAGACATTTAATGTTGTAGGTATATGTTTTTATATTCACACAGAAGATAAAGATTGAGTCTTTTTCATACATCCACCCATACCCCAAACACAAAATCATATTATCCATACATAGTTAGAATTTTATATTTATGTCCCATTGCTTTCTAAAATTATTATAGCAATGTAAATATTCTCCAAGTTAATCTTTAATATATCCACAAGTTCTGAATATGGTATTATCATCCCTAGCAGACACAATTTTAGAAAGAAAAAAAACATTTGTAATTTTCCATGGCAATGCTGGAAAATGGAGGAATGATATCAAAACTTATAAGCAAAACATTATTTCCAGCTTAAATTTTTGTAACAAAACCTAACTGCAAATTAAGCATGAGAGTAATACAACAATGCATCTACAGATAAGGAAGCTTTAAAGCATTATAGTCTCGTGCACTTTTTTAAAAATTAACAGAACATCTTCAATTAAAATGAAGAAATGAACCTACAAAGAAAAAAATGGAACCATTGCTGTGGGATGTTCTGTATGGCAAATGTGTTGCTAATAAAACACTGATTGGCAGTGGCTAGGCAGGAAGTATAGGCGGGACTAACAGAGAGAATTAAAAGAACAGGAAGGCAGAGGGAGACTGACTGCCAGCCAGCTGCCAGGACAAGCAGCATGTAAAGATGCCGGTAAGCCACGAGCCATGTGGCAAGGTATAGATTTATAGAAATGGATTAATTTAAGCTATATGGACAGTTAGCAAGAAGCCTGCCACGGCCATACAGTTTGTAAGCAATATAAGTCTCTGTGTTTACTTGGTTGGGTCTGAGCGGCTGTGGGACTGGCAGGTGAAAGAGATTTATCCTGACTGTGGGCCAGGCAGGAAAACTCTAGCTACAAACCATGAAGGAGCATCCCACAAAACAAGGCAGTGGGAACATTTCTTAGTGCACCTTTGGCAGCTTGCACATTTTTAAACAGGCTGACTGCTTTGTTATAGAAAAAATATTCTGGATTATATGTCCAAGAAAAATGAAACTACTGCAGTATCTGTAGAGTTGAATACATAGATAGGTAATTAAGTATTTCAGACCTTGTGGTCAATTAATGACACACGTGGAGGAAGCTGTGTGGAATATGTAACACAATTATCAGTGTCAGAAAAAGGATCTGTAAGAAATGAAATGAAATTATAGGTATTTCCTAGTTTAGTTTGTTTTCCCAACTCTTTGTAAAAGTCTAAATGGCCCACTTTTCCTTTGAACATTGCTCTTCTGTAAGTACAAACATGTTTCCTTATGCCATACACAAACCTTTATGTTCAAACTCCTGATCAACTAGGTATGCTAATACCACATTCAGAACTTGTGCATAAATAAATAATATACTTGGAGAATATTTTCATTGCTACAATAGTTAGAAAATTTATATATCATAAAATGCAAATTTAACTCTGTACAGGTAATAGGTTATAAAAATAATTTCGTGTTTGGGGTATAGACAGACCTATGAAGAAAAGAATCAGTCCCCAGCTTCGGTGTGAATGTCAGAATGTACATTTACATCATTAAATATCTTATTTAGATAACTTTGGGTGAATACACAAAGAATCTTTCTCCTTTTGTTATTATTGGTGTGTGTGTGTGTGTGTGTGTGTGTGTGTGTGTGTGTATGTATATGTGTGTGTGTATACAGGTGTGTATGGTGATATTTTCTTTTGTACCAAAATGTTATTTGTATGTTAATAAATAAAGTTGCCTGGGGATCAGAGCTATTAGCAAGCCATAGGAAAGCAGGGCAGTGGTGGTGTACACTTGTGATCACAGCACTTGGTAGACAGAGCTAGGTAAGTCTCTGTGTGTTCAGGGATACAGCCAGCATTGGATACACATGCCTTTAATCTCAATACCAACCATAGAACACCTGGAGGTCTATACAGACAGGCCGTAATGAGGTAGTCCTGTGGTTGGGTTTACAACCAATGAGAAGGCAGAACAGAGACTATATAAAGACTTTAACACAGGAAGTACCGGCTCCTTCGGAGAGGTAGGACCACTGCAGGAGGAAGGGTAAGGTTTTAGCTCTTAGCTCTGACCTCTTGGTTTTCTTCTTTGCATTGGTTCTGTGTTTCTTATTTATAAGACGGTTGGTTACATCTACAGGTGTGCATGACTTATGCTCAAAAGTAGAAATCAGAAGTGAGTATTAAGTGTCTTCCCTGTATAACTCTGTACTTTATTGCCTTTAGAGAAAGTCTCTCACTGAACTGTATTTGCTGTTTAGGCTAGGATGACCAGAAAGCTCATAAAGCTGGTCTCCACCCATCAATGCTGGGACTACAGGCACACACATGCATGTCTAGGTGTTTTTGTTTTGGTACCTAGGATTGGAACTCAGGTCCTCACCTTTACACAGCACATGCTTTTACCTACATAATCATTCCCCAAGCTTCCAAAAAAATCTGTTTAAAGAGTTAATGATTTTTTTTCTATAAAGAGAAAGGTAAAGGTAGACCTAGAGGCTATTTTCCTATACTAAATCTTGAAAATAAATTTACTCTTATGTATTAGCTAAGGAAATAAAGTAAATTATTCTCATATGTTAGCTTGTATATTTTTTTCTTATATGATTTAGATAAACTTTAAAGCAAAGAAATTTAACCTATACAACAAAATATTTAATTTATATAACTACTGGCCTAATTACAGGACTTGGGGCCAGATAACTGAATGTTTGGAATATCATGTAAAGAATATTAGGGAAAAGATCATACAGAAAAAAAAACATGATTTTTAAAATTGGACCTGACCATGCTACTTACTGTACCTAAAATTTCTCCTATGGCATTTGATATCTTAGATATCTTAATGTACAATGGTAGAATATTGCCCACTCTTGGACTGTTTTGGAGTAAGTAATATCCTGTACTGGACAGGAAGAAATACTCAAGAGTTAACTGATCCCAGATCTCCCAACTCTGTTACATTAGTGTCTCTGTGAATCTTCCATTTGCTGTACACTGGTTTCAGACATTTTGTGGAAAAGTGTGTAAATGAACCCAATAAAAATAAAATTCCCTGAATTTATAGTGACTGCAATCAGGCATTGAGAAGGGACTGTATAATGGTTGAGTGAGGAATCTCCTCTTTCAATAAAACATTGGCAGAATCATCAGAACTAGCTTTCAGACTCCTAAAAATAAAGCACAAGCTTGTAACAGTCTGGGAAGTGTTTATTCAAGAAAAACCGATGGAATTCTTTAACATCAAAAGGCATTTAAACTTGGTTTCACGCCCAGGTTTGTAGTAGCCTGAAATGCATCACCACTCCAGCAGTTTCCAAGAGAAGGACAACACTGGAGCACGTGAGACAGTGCACCCCGAGAGAATTGCCACTGTGTGGCCTGCCTGGAGCTTCACAACAGAAGTTACTTGATAATTGACTTGTCTCAGAACACATTCGGGGAAAGTCCTGACTCTCTGGACATTTATTGAAAACAATCAGAAACTGGTTTTGCTCTCTATTGTTCCAAACTGCAAGTAAGCGTCTGTTCAAGATACTAACGAGATCTGGGGTGTGAGACGCTTACGAAACTTTGAAACGCTCTCCTGTGTTCTGACAACAGTGGAGGTTGTGTAGGGGTGGATTGCTATCTGCAAACCCAACGGATGCTCAAAGGGAGACCATTCTGGCTGAGCTTGGGCCCTGTGCTAAGAAGAGAAAGGTAAGGTAGAGGAGCATCATGTCGTCCCAAGCATGGAAGGTATGACTCCAAAGAAAATGAAACTCCCCAACTGAGCAGATAATTAAAGGCTCAAGGAACTCAAGAAACCACTGTCCAATCATTCTGGCCTCAAAGCTCACAGAAAAAAAATTCAGTAACTAGATAACAGGTAAATCGCTGTAACTCACTGAGCAACAAAGAATAAAACCTAAAGGCAATAAAAAAGTGTGGATTGGAAGTAAATATGTGTATGGAGCTGGAGGTGTACCATCGTACATTATCTAGCCAGATACTACCATAGCTTACTTAATACTTCTAATTTTTAACAAAATTTTAGGAGACATGCCAAGACAGAAAATATCATCCTAAGAAAATGACCAAAAAAATGTCTTTAAAGTGACTCATTGACTATACGCCTCATACAGTCACAAAACAGTTAAAAATTTGAGATTAAGAAAACTGACTCTGCCTTCTCCTTTCCTTGCCTTTACAAAGCCTGAATCGGCTCCATTTGGTCTTTGTGGGTCATGGAAATAGATCTTCATGTACATTCAATCTCTATATGAGAGCTCAGCCAGAATTGGCTCCATTTGGTCTTTGTGGGTCATAAAATAGACCTTCATGTACATTCAATCTCTATATGAGAGATCAGCCAGAATTGCCTCCATTTGGTCTTTGTGGGGCATGAAAATAGACCTTCACATACTTTCGATCTCTATATTCATTAGAATATATTTTTATATAGTAGACAGTGTAGCTGCTCAAAGGACATCACCAACCTTGAGATTTTTCACCCACACTCCCAGAATAACTGCCTGCAGGGGTACACATCTATAAACATGCATAAAAATACCTCTATTCTTTTTGTGAATAACAAAAATCACAGAATCACTTGAAAATATTTTAGGTGTGCATCTATCAGCCTTTATGATATTCTTCTCTTTTTGCAGGTCCTCCAGTGAATGTCACATGCAACATATTCATAAACAGCTTTGGCTCCATTGCAGAAACGACTATGGTAAGCCTGTCCACTCGGTAACAAGTTTCACACTGGACTGATTTGTAATTACCTTAGTGGAATTTACAACTTAATTTGATATAATGAGATTTTAATAAATAAAATTAGTGGAATGACTAAATTACTGTCAATTGTAGATGATAATGTCTATCTAGAAATTGTATATTGGAGAACAAAAAAAAGTACTAAAAACAAAGTTGGATTTTTCTAATTCAACACTATAGTGTTAAATTTCCATTTAAAATTAAACTCTACCAGAATATTTGTTTCTAGTACTCAGCAATAGCCACCAATGCATACTGGTAAATAAATATCCTGGTATTTAATTATTCTTCATGCTTACAGTCTACTTATACTGTACTTTTATGTATCCTACTAAATTCCCTTTTCAAATGAATGAAGCCCTTTCCCAAACATAATAAAGATCTGTAAGAAGCACGAGTCCTAGAGGAACAGGCCTCTGATCCCAGCTACTCAGGAGTCTGAGCCAAGAAGATCATAGGTTCAAGTGCTGTGTGGGCTACAGAGTGAGCTGCAGGCTAGCCTAGGAAATTTACTTGGACATTATCAAATGGAAAAGGGAAGAAGAAACAGGGAGCTGGTGAGATGTGGCTTCATGCCAGGTGCATCCCCCAGCATTGAAGATGTCGGTTCAGACCTCAGTGTCAAAATCAAAACAAACCCAAAACTAAGATAATCTCTGCAAACTATAATTACTGTGTTTTCATTTACCTTTGCTGTCTTACTAAGAGAAGTACATTAAATGAAGTAAATAAGACCCCAGAAAAGAGAGCTGAAGCCGGATGGTGTTGGCACATGCCTTTAATCCTGGCACTTGGGAGGCAGAGACAGGTGGATCTCTGTGAGTTTAAGGCCAGCCTGGCTACTGAGTGAGTTCCAGGAAAGGCTCCAAAGCTACACCAAGAAACTCTGTCTCAAAAAACCAAAAATAAAAGAGAGAGTTAATCATTATGTACCAACTTTGTTTTGAATTATTTAACATTAATTATATATTATGTTGCATATTCTTATTTGATCTATTATACTAATTGAGAAATTTAGCTGATATAAATAGGCAAAAATATGTCATTGAACCATTGAATAACTGTAAAATAATCTGTCAACATTTAAAACAAAAGTGTGATGGTTCTTAAATTACCTAGTTATACTGTATTCCTAAACTTAGCAAAAATAATTTGAATTAATATCCCAAGTAGAATTAACTAAACTATCATATAAAATACTTAAAAGACTAATTTTCCCAAATTTGTTATAAAAAATTACAATCATTTACGTATTTCAGACTCACACAATAATGAAATTTCTTATGAAATATAATGACAAAAATTGCTAATTTAATGTGGAAATTATTTTTACTGACAGTTGTTTAGGTTTTATTCAGAAAGGAAAGGAATTCATTTCAACAGAAAGAACCATTCAGGCATCATTTTCTTCAACTTGCTGATATACTTATCATTAAACAACATTTCAATGGTTCCCTTCTAATGCAGTACAGTGATAGGAAAAGCATTGGCAAAGAATAATGGGGCTCAAACTTCAATGCATGATAAAGACTCGTAGAATCATCTTTAACACAGCATATAAATACGTATGACTGTGTACTAATGCAAACATGGCAAATGATACAATTTCTTATATAATCACAGTGTGATTCTGTCAAGAGTTTATGTCTAAAGTAACTATAATTGTTTGAGACTAGCATATTCTACAGTCTTATTGGATATCTAGCTCTGATTCATCTCCTGTATATATTTATGCTGGATCTAAATCATCAAAGAAAACTACAACTGGCCTCTTTCTGTGTCATTCTGGAGTTATATTTAAGTTCCCCTGGCAACTCTCTCATTTTAACATCTTCTATATACATGGATAGCAGTCCTAAAACCCTGAAAATATATTTCCTTTTATTTCTCCTGTGCAAGACTGCTTCCAGAAAATACCCCCCATAACAATAGTTTAGAAAAATTTGCCATTTTAGTAAAGTAAGGCAACAGAGCTTGAATAAAATAGAGGAACTCTGATTTTCAGGTTCCTAGAGGATTCTATTCTTTGTGATGATTCTCCAGCCTGTCACTAAACTGTCCATCATACCTACAATATGACTGTGCTGACTAAATTTGTTAATATTTTGCATTTCAAAATATTGTACACATTAGACATAACAAATGTGATTCAGATTTATGTCCTTCTTACAGCATAGCAAAAATTTCCATTTCTACATATTGCTTAGTAAATGTTAGCTCTATAGGAAATTTTAGAAAATGTCCCTTGCTTTTGACAGTCATGAGCAAGAATAAACAAAGACTAATAAAGACCCCAGGTATTATGTGTAGCTGAAGTTTTCCTGTGTCCTGCCTGACCCGCTCTCTCACCCGCCAGTCCCGCAGCTGCTCAGACCCAAGTAAACACACAGAGGCTTATATTATTACTAACTGTATGGCCATTAGCTCAAGCTTATTACTGACTAGCTCTTACACTAAAATTCTTATTTATATTTAGCCACGTGGCTTGGTACCTTTTCTCAGTTCTGCCTTCACATCTTGCTTCCTCTGTGCCTGGCTGGCGATTCCTGGCTCAGCCTTCCTCCTCCCAGAATTCTCCTTGTCTGCTTATCCCACCTATACTATACTTCCTGCCTGCCTACTGACCAATCAGCATTTTATTTATCAACCAATCAGAGCTGCCAGGGACCAGTCTCAGCAGTTTCGGGGATCTGAAGGATGGGATACCTAGAAGGTGCAATAACAACTCAGAGACAATATTCATGCAAGCTGACAGGTCACTTCGGGCTTCTGCAGTTGCTAAGTTTCTTTTTGCTTCCCTAGCTTCTCTTAGCTTCTCTAAGCTTCTCTAACTTCTCTAACTTCTCTTAGCTTCTCTTAGCTTTTGCTACAGCTTCTTTAGCTTCTGCTTTTGCCCTGGTAACCTCAGTTTTTTATTATCATAAGTAAAGGGGGAACAGAAAGAAAAGGGGAAATCTCCCAATACAAAATGTTCTCATGATTCCAAAGATTATTCTTAGAAAATCACCAATATATTCTTCATCATCTTTTACTAAACACAGGAACTATCCCAAACTTAGCATCAAAGCAAGCATAATCTATTTTATTATTAATACAATCTTCTGAGCACTTGATCCAGAGGCTAGCAACATGCAATTTCACAAAAAAAAGGTAAAAATAAGAACAGTGGTCAATGTACCAGACGGTCATTTCCTTCTCACACAGTCTGCTCCAACCTCAAGACCCCTGTAGCCACCTAAGTTCCTCCTCAGCCCTCTGCAAACACTAAGCCCCATGACTGGTGGGCTACAATGACCTCAGACAAGAAATCTGTCCCTGCAAGTCAGCAACTTCTGTCCTTCTATATCCAACAATTCCAAGGAAGACCTAATCTAATTTTTAGAACTTCTATGAAAGGATGCTCGCCTTTCTTGGCAGCTCTTTTTAATCTAGGAACCCAATAAAGATTGTAGCAATCACTCCATCAATTGTCACATTATCTCCACACTCCTTCAGGAGAACTCAAAATATCTGAATTAAAGTGGCCATCTCCCTTTCTTGGTGGAGGCCACTATTTTCCTCCTATTCTAGTTTCCCACACTTTTAGTTTGTCATCCCAGCTATATATACTCCATCCATCATCTTCAGCAAACACCCCTTAGGGTCTCAAGTTTTACACAATGTCCTTGGAATATCCTCAGAAACTGAATTATTCATCATGGCCAATTTGAGTCCAGTGTGTTAATACACATCATACCATGTGCTATAGTTGACCACACATTCAGTACAGTTTATCCAAGCCTAAAAAGCTTCCCCAGGCTGCAGGTTCTTTTCCATGAACTACATAACTGCCTTCACCCCAGCCTGGGTGATCATCTCTGTATAATTTCCTGTGAAATTTACTTCATTCCTTTCCTGCATCACAGAAATCACCATTGATCTAGGAACACAGAACATGAAGATCATATAGAAGAAAAAGACTAGTATTACAAGAAGTAATTATTTGGAGGAGGACATGACATGTACACACCATAAAGCATGACCTTGGGACACGTAGGCATTTCTGCCTTGGCCGTCTAGAGTCATGCTAAGCAGAAGATCCAGAGGGGAATACACGGAGGGTTGATGGTTCACAATCTCAGGTCCCCTTTTCTCCAATCTCTGCTGGCAGCACATCAACCATCTTATATGCCATCCCTGGCACAGAGCAACACATTCACAGCATATAGAGTGACATCATCCATCATTTCCCCTTTTCTTTCTATTTAAAAGGAAGGTTTTAACTTCAACATAGTAAAACTACATATAACAAAATAGTCATCAAGCAAGAATTATAGTTATAATATCTAGTCTATTAATATTTGGCAAAATTAAAGAAAATATTTTATCATCTATCCTATATTTGTGATTCTAAAGTTTTATATCTACCTTTTCTCTTATCATAACCAAGGAAAACCATAATTATAGCTATCTAGTCTTCAACTACATCAAAGACCTCAGAAGGATACAATATTATCTAAGTAAACAGGAAGAGTATTGTAAGCAACTTCCAAAAACTAGAATGACAGAGACAGCTGTCTGCCTGGACAGTCATCCAAATTTCCTCTGCAATGTTGGGGCATCCATCTTCAGCCCACAGGCCTAGAGTCTCTCAGTCACTTCTTCCTGTGTCCTGTAGAATGTCTGACAGTTTCTTCTGCAAAGCAGGAACCTGAAGGACCATCTCGCCTTGCAAAGTTCAGTGGTCACCTTCCTATGGGTCCTGCATGTACGTTTTAGAAAACATATTATCAAGCAGTTGACACAAGGGCACTTTTTTGCCCAGTAGCTAACTTTTGCCACAAAGAAAGCAAACTCCATAATGAGTTTCTTCAATGCTCATTAGCTTCTCTGAAGTAGATTGGTGTTGCCAGGAGCAAACATGTCTCAATGTCTAGAAAGTCAGAGTTTTTAAAACATTTTGAATGCCATATCCTGTAGGTCTTTGAAGTGTTTGAAGATTACCTATCTAATTGAAATATATCTATGTATACCTAGAAAACTTAACATAAGTTTGACTATTATAGAAGACTAATTATTAATCTGTATTTCTTAATTATCTATTACAATTCAAATGAGTTATATAAACATAATACCCTAAATAAGAACAGAAATATATATAGTATACCAAAATCAACTCTAAATTTGTAACAATAAACTAAAACCTGTACCAATGTAAAACATTTTAAGCAAGTTGCTCTTTAAAAGTAGGTTCAACAATCCACCCTTTTATTCTATCATATCTATATCCTATGTTTCCATATCATATCCCCCTTTCTTCTTTTAGAAAGATATCAACTATGACCAATAACAATTTGTAACCAAACACCTAAACAAAGACAGACATCTATAATCCACTTTTTGGGAATGTGGGAGTAGTTTTCTAGGCTACTTCCTGCTGATAGAGGGTGCTAGTAATCTTATGGGGACACAAAGAAAATTTTAGGATTGTGGTCAAGTCTGTGAGGCTGTATTCTTTGAGTCAGTTGCCTTGAAGTTGATTTTGGATGTTGGATGATCTTGTCCATGGTGTCATTGGAGACTTTTCAAGGGGTCTTGGTTGGCCAATCAGCACTTTATTTATCAACCAATAAGAGCAACACATTCACAGCATACAGAGTGACATCACCCATCAAGTATGTGCTCATTAAATACTTCACATTGGTGTCTTTCTTTTTAATTCTTCCATATTACTAAATAGGTGATGTCATTTTCCTCATCCAATTGCTCAGATTAGGTACTTTAAAAGTTTCATATGATCAGCTTCTACAGCTGAAATATGGTTTCCATCTGTCAAAGGAATAGAGGAGTGTAGAACTTGCTAGTATATTTTGATCTGAAGCATCATAAGTTATAATGCTTCAAAATGATTAATTTGTTATATTTTATTCATAATGCCTACCTTCATTACTCTCTAAATAAATTGCATTCTACTGTTTAGTATTTCTTTAAACAAATTTTATGCTTATATATGTTAACATGTTTTTAAATTAACTCTATGCTAAGAATGTGGTAGTATTTTTAATTGCATTTTATTTATTGATTTTGTATTCTGTGTGTGTGTGTGTGTGTGTGTGTGTGTGTGTGTGTGTGTATTTGCCTGTACATGTTCACACACACCACAGTGCACATGTAGAGGCAAGAGGACCACATGTGAGTGTTGTTTTTTTCCCTTCACTGTGTGACCTGTAAGGATTGAGCTTTGGTTGTCAGAGTTATACACCAAGCCAACTTTCCAGCCCTATATTTTTAAATATATTCACATTATTCCAGTTCTGTTTTTATATATAAACTAATTCAACCAAGATTACCCATTCAAATTAAAAGAATGTAATTGTAGACTGCTTAAAATTATTCATTAATATCTTTGTATCTGAAAATTCATAGGTTAATGTGACTGAATAATTATCCTATATACATCTAATTAACAACTTTATGAACTGTCTTCATTGTTCTTACTACCCAAATATTTGAGCTCCCTCTCCTGGAGGGAGCTTATCAATTACTGAATCTACCCATTTCAATAGACAGTGTTATTCTCAACTGAAGATAGCATTATTCTTCCTGTAGAAGACATTCTATTTTTTAAGCCTTTTGAAATACATTTCACAATTTCTTTTTGGATCAATGTATAATATTGTATAATATTCATGTGTTGGGGGAGTGCTTGGTATAGGTGTAAAATACACATCTGTCACATCTGTCCCGTGCTTTGGTCTAGAGCTGAAAATATCTCACAATTATTTCCATAAAGCAAAACTTAAGACCACTGAGTCAAATGATGTGTATTCATGCAATCAATGTTTGAGTTGTAAACAAGGCTTACATGCTAAGTTGAAATACTTCTATCATGAGCTTTATATTTAACTAGTAGGTATGGAAGTAGTCATTTGGATATGTATCTCTATCAGTATCTCAAATGGTTATAATGGCTTAAAGATATATCCAAGAAAACAGTTGCCATCCATATTTTAACGCATGTTAGAGAACTAGAAATTTCTCTGCTATGTGCTGAAAATCAGCATTTACTCTTGAAATATTGTATTCTGTCAACATTCATAGAATAAATACATTTTACAAAGTAAAATAAAAACTCAGATTCTGTTTTGATAGCATCACAGTTGCCTTTCTATGCATAGATGTATAACAAGGATTTGAAGAAAATCAT
>CABHPQ010121961.1:0-10152 GCA_902168405.1 Peromyscus aztecus | reverse complement strand
TTTTTTTTGACTGACTTGCTATGTAGCCTAGGGTAGCCTTAAAGTTGCAATTTTCCTGTCTCAGCCTCTCGAGTACTAGGACAACAACAACCTGTGTTATGGATCTTTTTTCTTTCAGAGGTGCAGGGATGGAACCCCAGGGTTCACACATGCTAGACAAGCATTCTACCACTGAGCTACTACAGCCCTAACCTCTACAGTTGGGTTTTCTAATACTTGTATAGACAATGGTTATTCTAAAAGACAAAACCAAGGTATGGTGAGAGTCGGTAGAGAAGAGAGCACCTGGTACTCAGGTAACAAGGGGAACCCAGGGAGTGTGATACAGTTAGTGTGATGGTCTCTACTTCTGGAAAACCACTGCGAGCCCTGCAATAGGCTGTTAAGCACCTCTCCTCTATGCTTATTCCCATTCCTATACATTTCATGCCACACGGTGTCATGACCAAGTGGTCAAGGGTCTGGGGGTGGGGTGGGGGGGACTGAGAACAAGAACACAGACAGATGAATCAATGAAGAGGAAAGAGAGTGAGGTTCTGACACCAACAGGGATGATGAGCCAACTGGGGGAGAGGAAGATGCCCGATGGTGGGAGGTGGTCACTTACTTACATTTGATTGGTGCCTCAAAGGACTTGGCCACAGTCACCATCACGTTGGTGCCGAATACCTGGAAGGAGAAGACAGGAGTCTAAAGGGAGGTAGGTGGGCACGAAAGGCTGTCCCTAGGCTTCTAGATGTGGTGTTGAGGTGCATGAGAGTCCAACGGGGAACCGGGAGAGCTCAGAGCACACCTGACATTCATGTGGTTCTGGGCAAAAGAAAATCTGAAGGAGTTGGAGGAAGACCCTCAACTGGCCCAAGCCAGGCAGCCTGCTTGTTCAGGCTTCTACCCTTCTTACGAGACAAAGACCCTAGGCAGCTCCCAGACCCCTTAGCAGTGCCTCAGAAAGTGAATACTCAGCCAGAACACAGCTAACCTCTGTCCTCCTTGCTGGGTCATTCTCCAGCATCCACCACTCCTATCCAAATGGCCCTGAACCTCAACTCATTTGCTCTAGAGACACAGGATTTAGTGGTACCCTGTAAAGACCACAGAGGGTGTGTGAAGGCACTGGGTACGCTGGCTTTTGTTAGGAGGTGCAACCCTTTTTCTCCAGATTTACAGATGGACCAGAAATAGACCTGCTCTGGGGTACAAATTCTATCAGACTGCCACTTGGACAGAGATGGCAAAGATGCAGGGAAGCCGGGAGGCGGAGAAGGGCCCTCAGAGCTGGACAGCACATCCCTGCCTGACTCACCCAGAAGATGTCATAGATGAAGAGTCCGCCAAGCAGGATGCAGCCAGTGCTCACGTTGTTCAGGTGCAGAAGCTCTACCCCATTAAGGGAGAAGGCCAGGCCAAAGAGGTTGTTGGCAATCCAGTGCTGGGGAAAGGTTGGAGTGAGACTAGCTCACTGTGACCCATCCTACCTTGTCTCCCCAACCGCCCATCTGCTCAGGCTCTGACCACTTACCTTCCTCAGCAGGTACCAGACACCAACAACGCTGCTTAGGCCCAGGCACACCAGGTCCTTAGTGTCAAACTCATAGTTGATGATCTCTGGGCAGAGAGGCCAGGTAAGTCCACTCCCCCAAGTGAGGCTATCCCCCCAAACCTGCCAGCCCCTGGATGAAGGCAGCCATAACTGCCGGCATGGTCAGACAGGCTCATGGACTTGGCCTTGGCTGCCTCAGACTGGCAAAAGTATTAAGCTGGGGAAAGCTCACTGGAGCCATGTCCAACCCCTCTTAATTTTCTAGAAGGGGGAAACATAGGCCCATATAAAATACAGGGTATTGGGGATATAAGCTCTGCTACCTAAAGGTGGGTGACCCTGGAGGAGGCTGTGGCCTCTTAAGAGTTTGTTTTCTTATCTGTAAAAAAGTCAACAGCACCTTTGTCAGTCAGGGGGGCTGTTGTGAGAAGTAAGGCTACTCTTACAATGCCCTCAGCACAGTGCCTGGAATGGAACACATTGGGTTCCCAATTAATGTTACTCCTACCAAGTTCGGAATTTTAGGAAATCAAGGGGATTACTGGTAACCCTTTCCAAGCAGAGGAAGAAGGAAAGAGAGATATAGAAAGTAGTCAAGAGGGAATCTTGAAGGCTGCTCTTGTCTGGAGCACTTTGGTAGAGACCCTGATGTCAGACCTACTCTGGATGCTACCAGATTTCCTAATAACTGAGTGTGGCCACTTCTATGATTCCAGTGCAGCAAACTGTTCCTTGTCTCCCAATTCCTGCTCTTTTCTTGTGGTTACAACACCCCGTTTTCATTTTTTAAAGGTATCTGTTGAATTTATTCATCACAACCACAGAGGCATTTTCTCCATGATGTCACATACAGACACACACACAGATACAACTCAATATTTATATTTAGCTCAAGTGCATTGCGTCTAAGGCTCACTTATACGTCTTCATGTGCCACAGCCCGTCATTTAGATAATGGATGTTCTCTATGCCGATGCCCTTGTTGACTTTCTCAATGTCTGCTGCAGCCATTTTCATGACTCCGACACACAGGGCGTGCTCCTTGCCTTCTGCCATGACCGCCACGATGGTATCTACTGCAGCAGCATAGAGCTTTGCTCCAGGAGATGTTAAACCTGGACACATGATATTTGCACCACTGAGCACAAATTTGATGGCTCCTTTGTCAACCTGCTGGTGTGGCAGGATAAATGGGTATTTGTGAAGTAATCTTAGCGTTGGATAAAAAGGTCCTTTTCTCTGCCTGAAAAACAGTAATTCTCCATTAACTGTAAGGATTTCCATGTGTTCATGGCATCGCACTATTTTGACGGGATCTTTCTTAGGCATGATTTGATTAAGCCACGGCTCGATACCTGGGAACTGCTCAGTCAGTTGGCTCTTAATACCCTTAATAACAGAAGTTTTCAGCTGAATGCAGTTGGACACACAGTCCTTCTCGTCAAATTTCTTGAACATGATCTTGGTGTGAAGAGGCGCCAACAGGGTAGAGCTGAAGCGAAGTGTGGATCGCCGAAGGTCCGCGTTGCGGTCTACAGGAAGGATAACACCGGCATCCGAGCCGGCCGTTGTCGCTAAGCGGAAGATGGTTCGACCGACTGCACTTTACGGCTACGTAAGATCCGATTACTTCCGTTCCACTGACCCCCACGTTTGCTCTGACCCTGACGTGGTGACCCCACGGCTCTTCCCCCGACTTCCGGCTCTTTTCCGGACTTCCGACTCTTTCCCGGACTTCCGATTGCAGAAAGGGCGGGACTCGGACCGGATGATGCGTCAGAGTATCCACGTCTACGGATAGACGGCCACTTCGGGTTCCGACTGGACCTGCGCTGAGTCGCGCCGCCTCTTCCGGGCACACTGCCCAACTCCCCTTGGAGCTAACCAGCCAATTGGGATGCGCCTGTCTTCCCGACGGCTGCGCAGTAGATGCGCCTGTCTTTCCCTACGGCTGCGCAGTGGATGCGCCTGTCTTCCCTACGGCTGCGCAGTGGATGCTCCTGTCTTCCCGACGGCTGCGCAGTGGATGCGCCTGTCTTTCCCTACGGCTGCGCAGTGGATGCTCCTGTCTTTCCCTACGGCTGCGCAGTGGATGCTCCTGTCTTCCCTACGGCTGCGCAGTGGATGCTCCTGTCTTCCTGACGGCTGCACAGTGGATGCTCCTGTCTTCCCTACGGCTGCGCAGTGGATGCGCGCCTGTCTTCTACGGCTGCGCAGTGGTCGCTCTCCCAGACCCCGAGGGACCTCCGAGTATTACGGAGCTTGGCATAGATGGGGATTTGGAACCCTGAAGGTTCTATGGTCGTTTAAAAAAAAAAAAACAGGCTTAGCTTTTAAAAAAATCAATCCGATAATCATTTATTTGGCATAGATGTACTTGATGCAGAGACGAACCATCGCATCACCGTTTGGGGGGAAAAGGCAGAATGTGCTTGGCAACCAGGAGAGAATGGAATACATTCCACAGGCTTCTCAAGTGTGAGAATTATCTTCCATTTGGTTCAAACCATCATTTCTCTTGTCACCATGTTTGAATCCATACGATAACGAACACATCTTCATAGTTTTATTTTCCAAAGCTTAGGCGAAACAGTCACTGAGACTTGCTAAGAGCTAGCTGTCTATATATATATGAGTGCACATATGAGCCAGGCACTGTGCTGAATGCATTTACTTCCTAATGAAGGGGCTAGATTCTCATTTTTATTTTACAGATAGGGGAAACAAACTTCCAGTAAAAACACCTAGTGCTCAGAAATAATGGATTCACCCAGATTCCCAAGTCTGAGTAGTGGCAAAGCTGGGACATGAACCAGGGCCGTAAGATTGGAGTTTCTCCTTTTTGTTACTTGTTTCTTTGGAGAACCCAGTATTAGAGAAACAAAGGGGAGAGAGGGAAGTGGGTACCACTGACCTTCCTTGTTTTCCCCAGAGCCCTGTGTGAAGAGCAGCTGATACTGGCGATTTGGGAAGTTGGCTGGAAAAAACTTATTCATGAAGGGGCTGGAAAGAAAGACAAAGCAGGTCGGCAAACAGAGCCCCCACGGGCAATCATAGCTCTTAACAGTCCCCACTAACTTCCACTATGGCTGTTACCCCCAGGCACCTTTTCTAAGTCCCCTGGGAGGTACATGTGATTTTTGCCACGCTACAGATTTGGAGTCTACTAGAGGATGACTTGACCAGGGTCACACAGGGAGCCAGGATCTGAGCTGAGATTCAAACTGAGGTTTCTGAACTCTTAAGTGACTTGTTTTGCTTATTGGCAAAGTGGACACAGGCAGACTTGGTATGAAAAATTTGGGGGACAGTAAAGATTTCCAAGTCTGGTCCATCAGCTTCTTGTCAGGAAATGTACTCCCAAACTCTTACCAAGTCCCATGCTACAGAACTGGGCTTTTACAAATGTATTTGAAATCTACCAGCCAGATGAACCACAGCCTCCAGGGCAGGAACATCCTCTTTTTCAAGCCTACTATGAGGTCTCTGTTGCTTAGGACCAGCATAGCTTTAAAAACATTGTTATCCAGCATGCTCCTGGCCGGGCAAGGTACAGACATGTTCTTTCCCAGACTACGTTAGAGCAAGATTAGCAAACCAAGGCCTCTTGGTCATGAGTGTGACAGTACTACAGAGTGGTTACTAGTCCCCACAGTCCTGTGGGGGCCACATGTGTGGCAGCCTCCTCGGGCTTTGGTCTCCTTACCTGTGTGTGAGGATAAGCATATGGCCTATCTCAAAGAGGTGTGTGAAGATAAAATAAGGCAGGAAAGATGCTCAGCTCAGTGCTGGCCTGTATTAAAGATGTTTAAGAACTGTGAACAAAGGTCATAGAAGATATCCCAGAATGGTTTCCTAACTACTAAGAAGTAAAGCAAGGTAGGCCTGGAAACATTTAGGTCACAATGGATAAGGCAGGGATGAGAGGTCTTTGTTTTGAAATTCTGGTGGCTTGGAGAATATGAATTTAAGAACTGTCTCTGGGCCTCAGTTTCCCCACTGTCAAACAACTGATCCCGTGTGTCCTCAGGCTGTGATGTGACTGATGGTGAGTGGCAGGCATGGCTAGAATCTGGAGTGGGCATTCATGGAAGAGCTCTGAAGAGATGGAAGGCACAAGCAGCCAAGATGGCCGAGGCTGGAAGCTCAGTTTGCTGAATCTCTTTTG
The DNA here is from genome assembly GCA_902168405.1 of Peromyscus aztecus. Lineage (NCBI taxonomy): Eukaryota > Metazoa > Chordata > Mammalia > Rodentia > Cricetidae > Peromyscus > Peromyscus aztecus. The sequence continues at coordinate 4,444 of CABHPQ010121961.1, read as the reverse complement.
GGAGGGTGAGGCCACAGTGCCAAGTGCAGATAGAGGCAGAGAGCAGCTCGAGCTGAAGCATTCACCCAGCCTAGCCTCTTAGCAGCTTGACGTTCTGCGTCTTAATCAGCATAACACACTTGAGACACGCTTCCTAGGTTCAAGTCCTATGTCTGCCACTTCTTAGAGGTGTGATCTTGGGGAAGTACTTAGCTGCTCCTTGCAACTCTTTCCGTATCTGGACATTATAATACCTTTATCAGAGGATTACTTTTTGTTCAAAGATAGGGTCTCACTCTACAGCTCAAGTTGGCCTTAAACTTGCAATGATCCTCCTGTTTCTGCCTCCCGAGTGCTGGAATTATAGGGATAACACACCAAGTCTGAGACTCTCACAGGATTAAGAGGATTAAGCTAATGCTTGGTGTCCGACAAGTTCAACCGCAGCTTCCAGTTCAAGTGTTAAATGTCTGGACTGATTTCTGCATCTGATCTACACCACTGAGCTACAGATCCAGCCCTTATTTTAAGATAGTCTCACTAAGTTGCCCAGGTTGGCCTCCAATTTTTGATCCTCCAAACAGCTGGGATTACAGGAAGCACTGAGAAAGAGGGCCCGCTGTCTAACACACACAAAGGATGATGTATGTGATGCAACTGGTCAGTCTGAACTTGAGGGCGGGTCCCTGTCGTCCCATCACTTCCCATGCTGGATGGACACAGTGGTAGATGTTTGCTAGCCAACTCTGAATGCACTTTTACTGTGGGCAGAGCGTTCTTATGATCCTCATGGCCCAAAGAGACCTAAAGTTCATTGCTTTGTCCCGAGACAGCCTAGTGCCCTTGCCATTTGGGGGCAGATGGTGAGGGTTGATGAAACTGACAATGTGACCTTGTTCTCCTGAGGTAGGAGACTTCGGCTTTCTGTCTGTGGGCCACTTGAGTAGGGCAGGAGCTCAGCCACAGGGGATAAAATAGGCTAAGGCTGCCTGGGCAGAATGTGGAATCTGGCTGGGTTGGAGTCTTGGTGACTGTATTAGGTGAAGGCGGGCTGTGACCCCTGCCTGCCCCCAGTACTACGAGCTGTGGTCTGTTGTGAGCAGTTTGTGGTAGGCAGTGGATGGCAGCAGAGGTACAGGGTTCAGAGAATTACAGCCAAGGCCAGCATGGCCTGGGATATGGCTAGTACAGCCTTTAGCAGGCATTTTAGAGATCTGTGGAGAGGAGTCTGTTTTCTCCACGTTCTCCCTTCCCCTCAACTTCTGCCAAAGCAATCAAGAATTCTAACCCTGGAGTCAGACAGACCTGGGATCAAACCCTCTGCTTTTATCAGCCATGAATCCTGGTGGATTTCCTTGTCTCATACCTTCAGGCTTATGGTACAGATCCAGAGGAAGGTCTGCCTCGTGGATATAAACAGCCTGTGGAAACTCTTAACACTGTAGCTTTCTTAACCAAAAGACTTGAGAAAATACAACTCCAGTGAGTGAGAGTCAGTTTAATATTTGGATCAACACTAAAAAAACCCCGTGATTAAATTATATCCCCTCCTTGTAATAAAATTGCTTTTGTTGGGTTTTGCTCTTTCTCATGACAACTTTATGGCTTCATTCATTGGCAGTTTTTGTAGCCCAGGCTGGTCTTGAACTCATGATCCAACTGCCTCATCCTGCCAAGTTCCTGGGACCTTTACAAGGGTGCCAGAGGAGATTACTATGGCTCTGAATTTTATGAGAAAATGATTGTGGGGATGTGGCTTAGTGCTAGAACACTTGACTAGCATATGGGAGTTCCTGGGTTCAATTCCTAACACCAGAAGAAAGAGAAAAAAAGCAAAACTGGGGGTGGGCTGTAGCTGGGAAAGAGACTGCCTAGGGAAGTACAAGGCCCTAAGTCCACACCCAACATGAAAAAAAAAAAACCAAAAAAAACAAAAACCAGTCTCTGGCTGACAAATTTTACCATGCACCATTTATTTGTTATTTTGAGACACTATTTCATATAACTCAAACTGGTCTTGAAGTAGCTAAGGATGACCTTGAACTCCTGTCTTCCTGCCTCTACCTCCCAAGTGCTGGGATTAGAGGCATGAGCCACCAAACTAAGCCCGTGTGTCCTTTTTTTTGAGACAGTCTCACAGTGTAGCCCTGGCTGATGTGCAACTATGTAGAGCAGGCTGACCTCAAACTTGGGAGATTTGCCTGCCTCCGCTTCCTGAGTGCTGGGATTAAAGGCGTGGGGTACCACCTGGCTTCCCATGAGGTTAACGGCTGACTTTTGCTTATTTGGTGCTAGGTTCAAACCCTGGGCCTTACCCTTACTAGGCAAGTGCTCTACCACTAAGCTATACTCCCAGGCAATTGCTGGTTTTATTTTCTGTTGATAAAATCTATCACTAAAATGTACGAATTGGTTAGAGGTTAGACAACTGGTTAATCTGAGACATTGGGAACACAACAGTTTGTGGGTAGATGGATGCAGGGCTGCTGGGACACTGTAAAATAATCAGTGCCCAAGCATATGGCCTAAATGTTGCTTTCAAAGTATACGTTCTGTGTGGTGAAGCTAGGCTGTGGAAGAACTGCGGTGGGACTGACTGGACTTGGAGGAGTCATCAGCATGGAAAAGGAGACCCAGAATTTCAAAATGATGGCTCCTGTCCTTGCCTTAGGTCCTCATGAGTGCTGGACCTGCTATTATTCTTGCTAGGTCCAAGTTATTCAGGTTCTCTGAGATGGGCCATGGTATTTTCAACTCAGCTAGAATAAGATTTTGCAGGTAGAGACAGTGCTGGGTTTAGTATAAAGCCTATAGCCAAAGTCCCAGGTATGTAACACTGGGCCGGTCCTAAGCCCACTGTGTGCCTGGCACACAGGTTCTGTACTGTCTGTAGGGGAAAGCTGATACTTAGAGAGGCTGAGGCTACCTTTTGAGACCACACTCTGACTGCCACCTTCCCGCCAGTGTGTGTAGAGGAATAAGTCTCACTGTCCTTGGCATTCATGACCTCTGGGGCAGATTCTACTCTGTCTACCTCTGAATGCTTTGGAAGGTGCCTGACACTGATTCCTTAATGTGCAGAGGCCATCCAGCTCCTGGTATGGCACCTCTCTCCTTACACTTCTCCCAGGATACCTATCTTCCAAACCTGAGTGCAAGCTGAGTTGCTTTCTCTGGGCAATTCTTCCTGGCCACTCCTCAGTCTATCTGTAGACTACTGCAAAGGGGCAGACAGAAGCGTGCTGGGCTAGTTTTGCTGTCCATACTAGAGGGTAGGATGGTGAATGTGAAATGACGCCAAGAGGTAAGTGTGCAGGCTAGCCCTGCAGAGTGAAGGTGGTCAGTAGCCCCTTGTTCCCATGACACTGTCCTAAATCCTTTACGCCTGACGTCCTGATGCGAGTGACCGGGTCTGAGCAGAATGGCCTGTGTCCAGACCTGGGCTTCGATCCTGGTTTGGCTGTTTGCTGTGTGACCCTATCGAGCGTCTTACTCTCACTAACTTCGGCTTCTCTGACTGTAACCCAGGGTCAACAGCAAGAGCTGGCTAGCCAAGGTGTCTAGCAAGTTGACATAGGCGATCATAGCCGTCCTAACGAAGGTGACAGTTGTACCTACTGACTATGACCCGTTTCCTACATGAAGGGCATTGCTTTTTTTTTTTTTTTTAAATATACCCTTGAGACTGAAGCCAGAGGTTAACTTGTAGTGTAGAGGCTGGACTTAAGGCCAGGCAGTCAAATTCAGAGCCTGCATCCCACCCCTCTACTGTTAGGAGTGTGTCCCATGAGGAGCTGAGCCTAGTGCTTGGCAAGCGCCACTAGGGTGATACATCTCAGCACCGTGATGACTCTTTGACACTCCTGACTGGGTTCTCCCTCTCTAAGATGCCTGGAGCTTGCCTCAGCCTCTTGAGTGCTGAGAGCCACCATAACTGGCTGGCCTGTAAGTCCCTATAAGGAGACTGTGGCCCAGAGAGATCCCAGTTTCCATCCCAGGTCATGTACCATATGACACAGGGGAAGAATCCCTTGGATTTAAACCTGGCTTGAAATGACACAAAAGATCATGTTCCCATCCAAGACCCTGCACTGGTTCCTGAGAAAGTGGCTTCAAATGCTGCCGGGAGATGCCTTCTGACCTGATGGTGTGGGACAGGGCCAGGATCCCCAGCACGAAGAAATACATGGACAGCAAGAGGTTGATGTACTCCTGGGAGAATATCTGAGGAAGAAATAGAAAAAGAAACAAGTCAGGGTTGTCAGAAGCCAGGACCCATCTCCTGGAGGTTGGTCTCATTCTACCCCTCTGGAGTTAGGGGCATTCAGCAAGAATCTCTGACTTTAGGCTTCCATTCTCACAGCTAGGGGGAAGGGCAGTGCCTCAGGTCCCACCCAGATGGACTCTACCCACAATGGAGTCTAGATGTTTACGTATGTGATTCCGTCATTTGGAGAAGTAATTA
>CABHPQ010121954.1:6132-16789 GCA_902168405.1 Peromyscus aztecus | reverse complement strand
CATCAGATCAGCCAACTTTTAAACTTATCTTTTCTCCTTCTTCCCCTCTCTTAAGCATATTAGAGTCCTCCCCGCTGGGGCCATTGATTGCTCCCATTGAGTGCAATAATGATAAAGCCCATTTCAGAACTTTTTTAAAGCAGTACAATTTATTGTACCTTGATTTTTGCTGATATGAGGAACAAGACCGTCTTACCAATTTATGTCTCATGACTTCTAGAAGGGCTGCATCGTTGGCAGTTAAATTAACAAGACTGGATAGAGGTCTGGATATTGATCCAGAGTGCAAGCTCAGCCTTCAATAAAAAGAATAAAGCCTCTGCTGTTTCAAGTCTTCAGATGATGTCATATTTTTACTGAACTGAAGCAAGAGGAAACTAAGAAACATCTCTGTTCCAATGTTCTACCGGGTCTTCATTTCAGAAAGACTTCCAAAAAGATTTTAGAGAATTATGTGTGTTTAGCCAGGCAGTGGTGGTGCATGCCTTTAATACCAGCACTTGGGGGGCAGAGGTAGGTAGAGCTCTGAGTTCGAGGCCAACCTGGCATATTAATTGAGTCCCAGGACAGTCAGGGCTACCCAGAGAAACCCTGTCTAGGGAAAAAAAAAGAATTATGTGTGTTCTTATATAAATGTGTGTGCATGTGTTTGTGGAGGTCAGAGGTCACCATGCCCAGTTTCTTCTGGTTCTGGGAATCGAACTCAGGTTTCATGCTTACACAGCAAACACTTAGCTGACTGAGCCATCTCTTTTGTCCCTCGGGGAACCTTTAAAATTAGTGTCAGTTCTCATCTGGCTCACACGACTTAATTTCAGTCCTAAAATAAGTCTGAAACGTGAAAGGGAAATTCAGAGAGGATAAGGGTAAGCTCTTCCACGAGATCACTTGTTCCACATCACAGAAGGAGGACCTCATAAACTCCTGCATCATGTGCATGAAACACAGATGCAGTTCTTTGATGACCTAGGCATACATGCGACACTCTGTGATGGTTAGAGCATAGCTAACGTGGAGAGTTTCTCCATATAAACACATATATAACATGTTTCTTTAAATGCCTGTGAGGAGAAGAATGAATACATCTCACAGAAACTCATTTTATGCATTAATTTCACTCCTCCAAGAAGCAGAGAAGAGAGCGTGGTTAAGCAGAGAAGTAGCTTGCTGGGGAAATACCTGTGATGGGCAAAGGAAGGTGGGAATGGAGAAGGCAGGGAGATCCAAATCCAGCCGGGACGTGGAGAGGAATGAGGCATGGGTAGTTAGTGGAGTGTCAGACATGCTCAGTCTTAGCAGGCTTGAGGTATTATTTGATTGAGGGACCAAGAGCACTTGATTGACATGGATCAAGCCAGATGTGCTCTTCAAGAGCAAAGTTGCCCGAGCGGCAAAGGGCTGTCTGGACTCCCTGTCCGTACTGCGCTGCTCTACAAGGCGAAGATGGCAGGCTGGATTCACACCGTGGGCAGCAGGTTATTTTCCCAGGTAGCTGCAGTTTGGGGCAATGATGGCAACGTCAGAATTATGATCTCACGAAGCCTCCTTCCACAGTGTCTGTGCTCTGTGAGGTTTACACGGGTTGTCAGAGGACTGGAACATAATGCTCGTTTGGGGAAGTGTGATTTGAAGTGTGATTTGTTACTTCATCCACAGCCTTCTGAGCAATGTTTTTCATTTTCCTCCCGTTTTAACTTGCTAAGCCTTAAGAGAATTGATGGATAAGGCAAGGTCGCTATGGTGGATACTAACGTTAAGCCATCTACTCTGCCACTTCAAATCATAAATCCCAGAAAATGGTCCCAATTCTGTGTGTGCGTTGTTTTAAGAAGCAGGTTGATAGATTGCCTTTTTTTTTCCCCTCCAAACCTTGAACTCTTACTTTCTCCCTTATGGCTAACACAATCCTAACAGCCAATGGTGTCAGATATGTGCTGATTGGCTGGATGTGCTGATTGGCCGGTCCTTCTCCAATCAGAACGGTTCTTCCAATGTTACTGAATGCTTGAGGACACACACACTTTGTGATTCAGTTCTATCCAGTTGTTTTTCCCATTTCTATCTATCAACCGGATCTGGCTTATCCTGTGATCCTTCAGTCAAGTGGCATCGCCCACAAGCTTTCCCAGGACGTCACCATCTCACTCCTGGTCACACATACTTCAGAGTGGAGCAAGAGGAGCCTCTCCTTGGGTTGGGTTTCTAGGTTAGAGAACCCAGCTCTGATTCCCTGTAGCCACAGACTTCTCCTTGCTATAAAGGGTTCGAGGGACCAAAGTCTTGTGCCTTATTGGCACCTGGACTCTGAATAGTCACAGTCTTCTCTCTCTAGCCTTTAGGAATTTCATCTGTCTCCATCCTCTCTGGACAGACATCACAGATTTGTACTTGTTAAGATCCACTGCCAACAGGTGGCTCTCGGGATGCCTGGGCTGAGGGGTTCACATGAAGTTGCATGGCCCCTGCAGACACAGGGAAAGAAGAAGAGCAGGTCCAAGTGTGCCATGTTGGATCCTTTTGATGTCACCATTTTCCCAAGTGACTTTTCAAGCTGAGCATCCACGACCTATGTTAGGTTAGATGCATATTTCAACTTAAAGTAACCCAAAATGTACAGGGGGGAAAAAAGGAATTCACAAATTAATTCATTCATAAGATTAGTAGTGAGAGCCAATCAGGACCAGGAGCAATATTCTTCAGAGAGTTAATTTCATTCGAGCTCACTAGCAACTCTGCTAGGTTTCACTGTTCCCTGTAAAAATTAGAAAACCAAGACCCAGAAAAGCTTCACAGGAGGTGGGGCTTGCTCCTCAGGTCTCCATGGCCACTTTCTCTTCACTACACCTTCCAGGAGTCTCTGGTGTCAACCATGCATTACAGAGTGATTAAAGAAAATGTGTGGTATGCACACAATGGAGCTTGATTCAGCCATGAAGAACAACATTATATCATTTACAAGAAAGACATGGAACTGGCAACCATCGTGCTAAGTGAAATAAGCCAGACTCAGAAAGGCAAACACTGCATATTTTCTTTCATGTGTGCAACTTGATCTATATATATATGAGTATAAAATACATAAATATTATATATGACACGAACGTAGAATGGGAACTATTTGTGAAGATTTAGGGAACTAGTGGGAGAGAGTAATGGGGGTGAATATGGTCAAAGTGCATGACATAGTTGAATAAAAACATCATTTTTAAAGCTATCATTTTGTATAATAAATATAAGCTGATTTTAAAAAAACAGCTAAGAGTAAGTAGTTTCCCATTTGTGAATTGGTGGTTAGCAACCAGAAGACTTGTGTTGAGAGTCTTCTTAGTAAAGACTGACATTTGAAAGCTGAAACCTACTTGGTTGCAGAGAATGGATGCTGGATTTGGGCAACAGGTAGTTAGTGGTTGGGATGGATGTGTTCCCATTTGTCGGGCTTAGAGACTCAAGAATTCCAAAGACCTTCATTCATTTTTCCCTCCAGAGCTTGTTTTCTTGCAGACAAAACCACTTCCCTTCTCTACCATGAAACATATATTATAGAGAATGAATGTTCATGATGCAGGGTAAAAGGATACAAAGCCGAACAATGACTCTCCCTCTAGGGGGCGAGATTCCCAAAGAACTCTTACACATTTATCTGGTAGGGGTGAAAGTCTTAGAGGTTGCAGAGCAGCCTCCTCCAAATGGGGCAGGGAAATCTCAGAAAGCATATAACCTAGTCATTAATGGGCTAGTGTTAAAAGAGCCGAATTTCTTGTCTGCATGTCCACCAGGCTTCTTCCAGACTCCAAGAGTCAGTTTGTGAAGAAGCAAGTCATTTGCACACACACTCTTTAATTGCCACGAGTGGCAAATCGAATCAAACATAGTAGGTGTGGGTATTATGTCTCCAGGCATGGGGTTGGGGGATTTTGTGTATAGAGGAGAAAGAACTCTAAGTACCAGTTATTCAGTGTTAAAGGACCCCCGATCTCACCACATGACTGTGTCTCTGCACACTGTGGCATACTGCTATTTTTTTAAAGTCTATAAACATCTTTTTTGGAAAATGAGTAGTATTAACACATTTTTGCTCAGGAGAGGGAATACAGGTACAGCTCTATAGTGGTCCAACCCAGGGTTTCGTACATTCATGCAAGCAAAGACTCTACCTACTACACACAGCTGCAGCCCTGTGTTCTCCTAAGGCTACTTTCGTATTACCAGACTTAAGGGATTCTAGAAAGCACTTCAAAAAATTATGTTCTGTCTGAGTCAATAACGACGAAAGAAGATGACCTCAGAAACGGGCACCATACTGGGCAAACTCTTGTTTGCTCTTAATATTCTGAGTAGTCCTAAGTTAAGCAGACCATGGAATTTGTCAGGGAGAGATAAATAAATAAGACTGTGTGAGCCCTCCACTCAAAAACTATTTAAAAAACGGAAGAGAAGAAATTCTCCTCCAAGGATACATTTTCTTTTGAGAATTGGAAACAGGTTTAAAGATACTGCATTGTGGTAGAAACTGCCTTGAGAACATATAATTTTTAAAACGCTGTCTAACCAAATGAAAGTTGGATCATATTTTTAATAGTCTTTATTTTCCTGAAACTATTGCAATCAAACCTAGTCAGTCTTCTCTGGTTTGCATACTTTTTAAACATCTGCAAACAATGCCATGCACTTACACTTTTGACACCAAAACAAACCCGGGTCCATGACTAAACTTTTTAAAATAACCTTTGGGGAATTTCTGTAAACACATGGTCTATTCAGTAAAAATTTGGAAGGATGTCTGTGTTTGTTGTTGGTTTGTTTTTAATGTATGGATCAGCCCACTGACAGGTGGAAACTCAAAGAAGGGAAGGAGGGAGAGGGATCGAGAGTGAAGAGAGAGAGGAGAGAAAAGGAAAAGGGGAAGAGAGACATAGAGGGGCAGAGAAACAGAGAGGGGCAGGATGAATCCACTTCCAGGCAGGAAGGAGAAAGACACCAACTCCGAGGTTTACGAGATTGTGCGGGTTGCCGCAGAGGAATACGGTAACAGCTGGAGATTACGGTACTCTCTGGGCTACTGCCTGTACTACGTCAACCAGAGCCGCAAAGTTCCTCGCTTCTCTTTTCTGGTGTCCAGGAACTGAATATCAAACCGGTGATCGCGGAGTTATTGGCTCGTTATATTTGTCTTTTCTTTTCTCTGTTACCAGTCTTTATTTTTAAAAGATCTAGGAGAAGCAGAAGCGAGCCCGGAGTTTAAGGTGCTCGGCAGTGGTGGGTGAGTCAGCGGGTGCTAAAGACTGGGACTTAGTCTTTGGAGACCGTCCCCTCTCCTCCCTGCAGAGAAGCAGCCGGCGCTGCAAGGACAGAAGATCTGCTCTTTCCCCCACGCTGGGGCCTCCGCATCCGCGCAGCAGGTGAGTAGCGCTGCGGTGCCGGGCGCAGGCAACCCGCAGGGCCGGGTGGGGGTGGGCAGGTGTGCCTGGCTTCCAGTTGACACTGGACCTCCACTTAGCCCTCCGTCTCCGCTTTGGGACCCGATTTGGATACCAGCACCCCAGAGCTCTGTGTTTTCCTGATTTGCCATGAGAAGTTACCTTCTAGTTAACAAGTGTCATTTTAACCCAGTTATAGACCCCAGATGGGAGAAAGCGGGTTCCGCAGTGGCGTGTTTTTGATATCGCCTGTGAAGGCTTGAACTTGGGATTTTCACAGCAGCCTTCGCCTGAGATCCCTGCCTTGGGGCTCAACCTCAAATGACGAAGTGTGCATGTCCCCAAGCCCGGCACTCCTGTCCCACGTTTCCTGGTCCTTTTGCAGTTGTAGAAATTGGGTTATTTAGGTTGATCGTGACCCCTGGCCCAGAAAGTCCCAGACATCCCCGACTGCTGGCACGCAGGTTTGATTTTTTTTGGACCCTTAGGGAATCCGCAGTGACTGTTACTCGCAAAGCCTGGTCCGAGGAGTGATGCGCTCCTACTCAGCTCCCCAGAAGCCCGGGTGTGGCTAGAGGCTGGAATCCGTAGGGCAGGCGCCCCTTGGAGATCCTGCCTGAATCCATCAGGGCCCTGTTTAGCCCTGGGGATCGGCTTCGCTGGGAACCTGGCTCTCGCGCGCGGGTAGCTTGGCAGGTAGACAGACTCGCGCGCTCTGCTCCCACGAGCGCCAATTCCGCGGGAGTGAGCGTGCGCGTGGCCCTGCGGTTCCGTGCTCTCTGAGGTTCGCTCTCCCAGGCCGCCCTCTCCAGGTGACTGTGGTGCAACCTGTTCAAAAGGCGACCCGGAGGATCCTCCAGATTCCACCGGCTTGACTCTGTGCGACGACCCGCCGCCGCAGACGAGGCTGTGGAGCTGGGGTGGTGGTGCAGGGAGGGGGCGTTTCGGGGGTTTTATTTTCTCCATCCTGGCTCTGGAAATCCAGCTTCCAGATACTGCAGCTTGGGGTTTGGGTGTCATTATTTGAGGTGGGGATGTTGGGTTTTGTTTTTTTTTTTTTTTTTTTGGTTTTTGTTTTTGTTTTTGTTTTTTTGCTTGATTTTTGTTTTGGGTATTGAACTTGGTCAGCCACGGGGAGGTGGAGCACTCGAAGGCAGCCTCCCAGAGGGGAGGACTAGGGAGGACTGAGAAAAGGGACAGAGCACGCGATCCCCTCCTGTGTCCACTCATGGCCTGCATCAAGGCCGCACAAAGCCACTCCTGGACTGCGGAGCAGCGGGCTCCCAGCAGGAGTCTGGTTACTGGCGAGCTCAGCAGGACCTGGCTGTCTAGGGCCCCTGGCTCACTGTCCGCCTTTTTCTTTGCGCTTTTTCTTTTCAGCTGGATTCAGATGAACGAAGCTCCAGGGCCGCTTCGGTCTCAGCAAATATTTCACACCCATGCAACCTCGCCAGAACCTCTAGAAGCTGGAGCTAGCAGGAGCCCATAGTTGGGCGCCCAGGCTGAGAGTAACTACCGGCCAGCTGCAGCGCCCAGATGTCCAGGGTCCCTCCTTTTGAGCTTCAACGGCTGAGCCACACTTAGCTGCTACCCTTTCGGCAAAGACTGGCAATAGACTTGTGAATTTCTAATTTACCTGTGAATGCACAGGATGGATCAGACCACACAGGAAAGTGAGCTCCTGTAATCTCTGGGACTGCATTCACAGCGTGTCCCCTTGAACCTTGCTGCATGCTTAGGGCAGGGAAGGTGCCCAGCAGTCCAGAGCTTTCCTGGCCATGTCACCGTTAATGATCTGTGACTTAGTGTGGCCCTCTGAGGGTTGCCAGGGCTGCCCAGGGTGGTTTCCAACAGGTGTGTTCTCTCCCTTCCCCAGCCCAACTCAGCTGACAGGATTCCCCCAAGCTGAGGTTTTTTGACTTGGCTTCCTCACTCCCACCTCCGCCCCCCACCAGAGGGTGGCCGTCCAGAGCCGGACCTGGCCCCCCTCCCTGGGACCATGGTGCTTCTCGCTGAAAATGTTTCCGAAGGTTCCAACTGCACCCACCCACCAGCACCGGTGAACATTTCTAAGGCCATTCTGCTCGGGGTGATCTTGGGGGGACTCATCATTTTCGGGGTGCTGGGGAACATCTTAGTGATCCTCTCAGTGGCCTGTCATCGGCATCTGCATTCGGTGACTCACTACTACATCGTCAATCTTGCGGTGGCAGACCTTCTCCTCACCTCCACCGTGCTGCCCTTCTCGGCCATCTTTGAGATCCTGGGCTACTGGGCCTTTGGCAGGGTCTTCTGCAACATCTGGGCGGCGGTGGACGTCCTATGTTGCACAGCGTCCATCATGGGCCTCTGCATCATCTCCATCGACCGATACATTGGTGTGAGCTACCCGCTGCGCTACCCCACCATTGTCACCCAGAGGAGGGGCGTCAGGGCTCTGCTCTGTGTCTGGGCGCTTTCCCTGGTCATCTCCATCGGACCCTTGTTTGGCTGGAGGCAGCCGGCACCTGAGGACGAGACCATCTGCCAGATTAATGAGGAACCTGGCTACGTGCTGTTCTCCGCGCTGGGCTCTTTCTACGTGCCACTGGCCATCATCCTGGTTATGTACTGCCGAGTCTACGTGGTGGCCAAGAGAGAAAGCCGAGGCCTCAAGTCCGGCCTCAAGACCGACAAGTCGGACTCGGAGCAAGTGACGCTCCGTATCCACCGGAAAAATGTCCCGGCAGGAGGCGGTGGGGTGAACGGTGCCAAGAATAAGACTCACTTCTCCGTGAGGCTGCTCAAGTTTTCCCGAGAGAAGAAAGCCGCCAAGACTCTGGGCATCGTGGTGGGCTGCTTCGTCCTCTGCTGGCTGCCTTTCTTCCTAGTGATGCCCATTGGTGAGTGCTCTCAGCCCCGCTGCTTAAGGTTTACCGGGAGGGGAGTCTCCACGGGAGACCTCGCCTAGGGTGGGAGGAGGGGGGGTCTGCATTTCAAAGTGCACAGAAGGACTCCCTGGTGGGGATTAGAGTTTTCCCTCTTTCTATTCCAGTCTCCTTTGCACTGGGTCCTAGGTCACTTGGTCCTCTGCAGCAAAGAAGGCTCCTCCTCCGGGCTGCTCCAGATGCGTTGGTCTCTTTATCGAGAATGTCAACTTTTCGTAACGCTTTTAAGCCTGTTTATTTTAAATCTACTCACTCCCTTTAGTGTCCCCGAAGCAGACTGCTGAATACTGCTTGTGCTCTACTATGGGTGGGGAAGAAAGTCCCATTGGCTTGTAAATAACCACCATGCTGAATTCTGGGCAAATGTGTGACAGCAGGATCGGGTTAGATGGTTCATTCCATTGTGTTAGTTCTAGCGTCTGCTTAGGCTCTGTCTGCCCATTTTGTTTTTCTGAATTCATTAAAGAAGAGAATATGGTAAGCCACCCGTGACAACAGAAATGTTTGGTTTTTTTTTCATCCAAACCAATTAAAAACTGTAAAGAATCCACCATATCAATCACAGTAAGCAAATACTCTTTCATTTTCAGCAGCGAGTTTGAAAACAGACATCACTCTTACCCAAAATCATCCCGGAAGTTACAGATGACAGCTTGAAAACAGTACAATAATGTTGCAAATCCAATTTTTGCAGATGCAAAATTAGCTGTTATCAAAATTAATTAGCTCATTCTAAGTATCAACAAGCTGATCCACTCAGAATAGTCCCCTGTCTCTGAGAGGCCTTCGATGCAATCCCAAAGCACTCCTTTGCTATTTTTAGTTTGTAAACTAAAACCCAGACTCACAGGCTGGTTACCACGAACTCTAACAAACATAAATTATAGCAAATAATGACAATAACACAACCCCTCTAAAGTTCCTATGAGGCCAGTGTCAATTACAGTACCATACTTTTCAACATTGCGTCAAAATAATAGGTCTAGTTTTTGAGTGCCAGCGGTGCCCCAGATGTTGACCAGACTGTTCAACCAAACTATCATCCTGCCAGGCTAAAGAAAGACACTTTTCAAGTTCTATCAAATGATCTAGCCACCAGTCATGTGTAATTGTTTAAGTGTGGATTAAAATTAAATTATACCCAAATTCCATCTCTCAATCCCACTAGCCATTTCTCAAGTGCTCAACGACCAGCTGTGACCAGGAGCTACATTTTGAGACAGCAGGGACACAGGTGATTTCTACTGTTGTGGGATTTCTGTAGAACAAGGCTACTGGAGAGGCCGACTCGCCGTATGACCTTCTTTGTGCCTGCCTGTCACTGTTCCTAACTCTTCTCCTGGAAGGATGTTGGAGCTTTGAGTTTACAGGACACTCTTTAGCCTCTCTGCTTACTTCTTTTCCCACATTCCTCCTCTTTCTGCATCCCCGAGAGTACACTATTATAGCTGTACCTGCTCACTCTACAAATGCTCACCGACCCCTGGTTTTAGCTGCTAGCGGGGAACAAGGAAGAAAAGCCTTTGCCCATGAAGTAGACAAGTGCAAGCCCTAAAGGTTAAGGATTTATAAGAGCTATCAGAGAGCAAGCAGAGTGAGAGGCCAGGGAGCCTAAGGATGATGGATCAGTCTGGGAAGTTCTATGCTGTGTAGAGACATTCAAACAGAGCATTGACTCAACTGAGCTTGTGAAATCCTAAAGAAAGAGAGGGTTGGCAGAGGCAACAGCAGATGCAGAGATAAGAAAGCTTCATCTGTTCAAGCAAGGGCAAGAGGCAAGGGTGAAAGGAGGCTGAGGGTAGATCAGGTCACATCATGTGAGGTCTTTTTGGTCAAGTAAAATTCACGTACTTGTCTACTTGCGGTTGGAAGCTGTTGGAAGCCGTTGGCGGGTTTTTAAGCAACTAAGTGGCTCGTCTTTGTACTTTGTAATGATTATTATGGTAGCTGGGTGGAGAATGGCTGATTGTAAGCAAGAGTGGAAACAGGGAGACCAGCTAGGAGGCTTCAGAAAGGTCTGGGAGAGAGGTTGTGAGGCCTTGGACTCTGGTGTACTGGGCAAGTGGAGGTAGTGGGGAGGGAGCGGGTGCTTCCCTCAAAGGTAGAGCTGACAAATGTGGACAGGGGAAAGAAAAAAAGGAGAAATCAAGTGTAATTTCCAAGTTCAGAACCTGAATAACTGGGTAAATGGTGATATATTTGACGGGGGGAGGGGGGAGAGACGGAGAGAGACAGAGACAGAGAGAGACAGAGAGAGAGAGAGAGAGAGAGAGAGAGAGAGAGAGAGAGAGAGAGAGAGAGAGAGAGAGAGAG
>CABHPQ010121953.1:7440-23088 GCA_902168405.1 Peromyscus aztecus | reverse complement strand
AGAAAGACAAACATGGTATGTACCCACTCATAGGAGAATACTAGTTGTGGAACAAGGATGACTGGACAGCTACTCACAACACCAGGGAGGCTACCTGGATAGCAGGACCCCAGGAGAGACACGGGGATTGCCCAATGACGGAGAAATGGATGAGATCTACATGAACTGTCTGGACGTGAGTGGGGGTGGTAAGGGGCGGGGGGCGAGGGAATGAGAACTTGGGGGAGCGGGAGGTCCCAACTGGATCAAGAACAGAGAGGGAACACAAGGAATGTTCGTGAGAGATGAAGACCACATGAGAATAAGAAGAAGCAGAGTGCTGGAGAGGCCCACAGAAATCCATAGAGATGCCCCCACAATAGACTATTGTTATAATAAGGCAGGAGGCCGAGGTACTTCACAATGGCTGTTTCACACTGGAGAGACAAGAATTCAGTAATTGCTCAGTACATGAGGCTATGTGTTTCAGAAGCCCTTATCTGTTTCTGAGCCCTCGAGTTTCTGGGAAGCACATGGTTGTTCCTGTTTTTCAGTCTTGGTTGGAAGCACAGAGAAACTGTTTCTAATTTCTGCAAAGGAAAGAATGTATGAACTTGCCAGAAAGGGCAAGCAAGCAGAAAGCAAAATTTCCTCCTTTCATATTCTTTTACCTGGCTGCCCCCAGAAGGTGTGGCACAGATTTAGGATAGGGCTTCATAATAATTTCATCAAGAAGGTTGCTCATGGTGTGCCCAGCAGCTTGCATTTCAGTCGATTGAGATGCAGTAGAGTGGACAACTAAGATTAGCTACCCACACTACCTAATGAATTAAGTTTTTGTTATTTTATGCTCCAACATCCAGGTCTTATAACCAATTCTCTGTCATTATTATTTGTTGAAATAAAGAAGAAATCAGCTGAGTTAAAAAGAAGAAGATAAAGAATGAAGTTGATGAAAATAATAACTCTATGACCACATTCTACTTATTTTTGTGCTTATTGTGTTTTTTTCACATGTTAATTTCTGTGAGATTCAGAATTAAGAGAACAATCCCCATATTAATATCAAAAGGTTAGTAACACATTTAGATATCTATAAAATTAGTTTAATTAATCAAAGAATGAACTTTGAGATTATTCTCCAGCCTTAAATTCTATTGACCTACCTTTCACATGTTTCAAGATGCTCATTGGCATCCCTTTAAGATTTCCATTCATCTAACAAGAAGAGTTACTGCTGAAATGAACAGTTACTTTCTTCAAGTCAGGCAATTCACAAACACTGCCTTGACCTCAAGAAGTTGCCAACCCGGCCTAGTGCTGATTAAATTCTTCCTTAGAGCATAGAGAAAGTGCTCATAGCCCATTTTGCTAATTCTATGAGTTATTTGCCTGAAATGTCCCTCACAGCCTTGCTCTTTGAACACTTGTTCCCTAGTTGCTTATTCTGTGTTGGGATACTGTGGAACCCTCAAGAGGTAAGGCCTGCATGGCAGAAACAGGTCATTGGTGGTGGGGTTTTGAAGGTCATACTGGTCCTTGGTTCCTGTCCCATCCCGTCTATAGTCTACATCCACACGAATACCCTCTACCACATCTTCCTGCTTCCATGGACTAAACCACCCTGCCTCACTTCCCGTGCCATTATGGACTAAAAACCTTGGGCACTGGGAATTAAAATAAATCTCTACTTCCTTATGTTGTTTCTGCTTCACAAGCTAATACAATTCCTGTTTATTCTGGCCTAGGAAATATCTATGCAAATGATGACCTGATCTTCACCAACACTTCATCCAGGCAAGGTTCATAATTTGTTTTCTCTGACAGACAATTCAAAGACTTCCAGCCTTTTGTAGTAAGGTTTTCTTCCATTTGTAGCTTCAAAACAACAGTCTCCTAAACACTGTGTCTAGACCCTTGAGCCTTGTGGAAGACAACTATCTAATATCAGTCTTCTTGTGCAAGCATGAAACCCTCCTCAGGCTCAGCCAGGGATGTTCAAGATACTGATTTCATAGCCTTGTTTTTTCCTGGTTTCCCCTGGCAACCACAGGTTCTTCAAAGGTTACAGTGGATAATAAATTAGAAGTAGGCACACAGAAATGTGACAGGTGTCAGAAAGAGGAGAGAGAAGACACACTAACTGGAAATGCCTAGCAGCTAACGTCTAGTAAGTGTTGGCCACATGGCCCTTAGTTCCACAATCATGCCTGAGGGCATCACTCTATTTGAGCCATACCAATGGCCCTGAGTCATCAGGAGAAGATTAACTTATGTCAAGAATATTTTGTTTAGTAAGGAAAAGAAATTTGCAATGTACTTTAGGAAGATTTCCATCAAAATTATTATATATATTGATGTATTTAAATTATTAAGCTCTGGCTACCTAGGAAATTCACATAGTGTGAACATTAGGTGGTTGAAAATGCTGAATAGAAAATGTTTTGGCTTATGGAAGCTTACTCTTTTTTTTGGAGCCAAAGGTGGGAGGTTCTTGATTGTTTATTAGCATAACACAATGATTCTTCTCATTCCAAGACAGAACTTTTCTGGATTTTTTCAAGTCATGTGAATGAAGAACAAGAATAGTTGGTGCAAGGAAGAAATTGACAGAAAAAATGTGAAGCTTTATTTAAAGCAGAAAAAATTTTAAATATAAATTATGGAGGGAAATTAGTTGAAATTAAACAATAGACCTAGGACCTAGTGGCTTTTCCTCAGTTTTTCTTTCTTCTCTGCCACTTCTTATCCTGAGAACTCAGAATTCCTTCCACAAATCACTGCAAACTCCAGAAACAACTGAACTGTTTAAACACTCTTATCCTCCCCCTCATCAGGCTATATATGGAAAAGCAACTGCTCTCTCTCTCTCTCTCTCTCTCTCTCTCTCTCTCAATCACCTCATAATTATCATCCCTCTGTGTTTCGCATTTTGTCTTAGTCACTGTTCTATTGCTCTTCATAACAATTTGTCTCTTCATAGACAAATGACAAAGGCAACTCTTGTAAAAGAAAACATTTAACTGGAGCCTTGCTTACAGTTTTAGAGTATTCGTACATGATGGGAAGCAGATAGGCATGGTGCTGGAGCAGTAGTTGAAAGCTTTACATCCTGATCCACAAGCAGCAAGCTGGAGGAAGGGAGGATCTGGGCCTGGCTTGGGATTTTGAAAATTCAAAGCCCAATCCCAGTGACTCACCTCCTCCAACAAAGTCACACCTACTTCAATAAGGCCACACTTCCTAATCCTTACCAACTAGTTCCACTAACTGGGAACCAAGTATTCAAATAAAAGAGCCTATGGAGGCCATTCTCTTTCAAACCACCCACATTCCTAATGTATTTGTCTGAAAAACAGGAGGGACAGGCTGAAACTGAATTAACTATTCTCACAAGTTGGGCTGCATAGGCTTTCAATTCTGAAATGACTCCTATAAAGGAGAATTGGGTGGGCAGAGGCACTGAGGGACCATGAGCAAGCAGCAGACCCATGTCCCCATAACAGAGTAGAAATGTATCCCATACAACTGTCTGGCCCTATTTTAGCTCTCAACAAAGCATTTTAATCATTTTAGGAAACTAAGAATTAAAATTGAACCTTGAAAAATCAGTAAGGTAATAGTTTTCCCCTTAAAATAAAGAATAATCCCAGTGTCACATCACGTGCATACCATCCACTCTAGAGGATTAGGAATTTGAGGCCAGTCTGGAGAGGAAAGCATGTTCAGGGCCAGCAAGGACTATATAGAGAAACTCTGTCTTAAAATAAAATAAAGAATTAGCTAGTGAGTTTAATCAGTATCATATCTGAGGGACCTGGTTGGTATAATGTAAAGACAGAAACATGAAAATTCTTAGAATGGAAGAAGCAGACAATCATTTTTAGAGATAGCAAGAAAGTCTCCATAAAAGCCAAAATCAATCTATAGGCAAACTAATTAAAACTAATACAATGTTTATCATTGTTATGTGTTACAGGGTCAGTGTTCTCATGCCAGTAATTAGAATATGCAACCTTCAGAAGGGAAAAGAAGCTATTCTCATCAAAACGTAAAATGCTAGTGAGGATGTGGAGCAAGTGGAACACTCATCCATTGCTGGAGGGAGTACAAACTTACACAGCCACTATGGGAATCAGTGTGGTAGTTTCCAGGAAGATAGGAATCCATCTAACTCAAGATCCAGCTATACCACTTTGGTCATATAACCAAGGGTCACTTCATTCTACTATATAGACACTGGCTCAAGCTTGTTTATTGCTGTTCTTTCATTCATAATGGCCAGAAATTGGAAACACAATCTAAATGTCTGTCAACAGATGAATGAATAAATAAAATGTGGTAAATTTAGTCATTCACAGGTACATAGATGGAACTAGAAAAAAATCATCATGAATGAGGTAACCGAGAACCAGAAAGACAAATACTGTATGTATTCACTTACATGTGGCTGTTAACTGTTAACTCAAAGATAAGCAAGCTACAGTCCTTAGAACCACAGAGGTGGGGTATATAGTAAGGGACTAGGGAGGAGAGGCAGATCTCCTTAGGAAGGGGAAATAGAATAGATAGTTATGGATGGATGAGAATGGGTGGGTTGGAACCATCAAATGGAGATGGGACAGGAAGAGGGAAGACAAGGGATGGAATTTGGGGAGAGGACTGCTAAAATTAAGGCCAGTTTGAGGGGTCATATGGAAACCTAATACAATAGAAGCTTCCTAAGTTTTATGTATACACAAACACAATTTCAATGAAACCACCAAATAACAAGGGAGGCAATGTCCCAACTAGACATCTCTCATCACCAAATAAAGCTTCATTATCAGAAATTGATTACATCTAAATGAGTGGTTGGCAAAAGGCATCCCAAGGAACCGCTAAAAACCTCAAGCTGTTGCAAAGACCATAGATAGCTCTCCACAAACTGACGGCAAGACCCTATTGCTGAGGACAACATCTACACAACTCACTGAACTTGGAGAATTCACGCTGGTGTTTGCCTAGAGCCTTCCCTATATGGGCTAATGTTCTGGGTTCTAGAAGGTACTCTGCTTGCTACCAAAGGAGAAAAAAAAGCACAAGCCCAGCTACAAAACTTTTGATCTACAATGGTGTCCTTCCTGCAAGTTATGCTGATGTAATGGTGGCATAAAGCTTGTGGGAGTAACCAATCCATATCTGATTTGATTTAAGGTCCACCTCATGAGATGGAACCCATACCCAACACTTCTTAGGTGACTAAGAATCTGAGACTGGATTGCCCAGGATGCTAAGGGGAAACCACACATTAATGTTCTACAAAAGAATGTAGCAGTAAGATGACTGCTAATGACACTCATAGATTAGTGACTTGTTCAATCATCATCAGAGAAGCTTCCTCCTGCAGGAGTTGGGAACAAATACAGAGACCCACAGTCAGACAATACACAAAGAGTATGAGACCTGGGAACACTCAGTCCTAAATGGGATGTCTCTATCAAATCCCTCCCCTTAGGAATCCGGGAACCCTGTGGAAGAAGCAGAAAGAGTATAAGAGCCAGAGGGGATAGAGGTCACCAAGGAATCAGGGCCTTTTAAATACAGCAGGACTGACCATATATGAACTCAGAGAGACTGAGGCAATATCACAGGGCCTGCAAAGGTCTGCACCAGATGAGATCCTAGAGCTAAAAGAAGAAGTGGACACAAGCACCCATCCCTAATCCAGAAGCTATCTCCAATTGATAAAAACTTGCAAATACAAAAATTAGCTTTCTCTAAGAGAATGTCATTGGGGAAACAAACTACTCTTCAGGATAGACCACATGCCCAGCAGTAGATGGCCAAGAAAAAAATGAACTTAATGGCAGCTTTGAAGGTTCCTTGTCTCATAATGCCTCTTTGGAACTTTAAAAAAATGTATTTTTATTTTACATTTATTTGTTTATTTATTTGTTTGTTTGTTTATTTATTTATTTATTTATTTATTTATTTATTTATTTATTTATTTATTTATTTATTTATGTGTTTGTTTATTTATCCCTACAGGTTTTGCATCTATATTATAGCTTCTGGTTTGTGTTTTTATGAGATTCCTAAGTGTGTATGGGAGTGGGTCTCTGCTTCTATACCTATTTCTTGTGCCTTTGCTTGGGCTCTCTCCCTTCTGTTTGTGTGTTTTATCTTATTCTGATCTGTTTGTTTTTGTTTTATCTTGTTATGTGTTATTGTATTTTATTATTATCTCTTAGAAGTCTGTATGTTTTCTAAGGAGAAACTGAAAAGGGAGCTCTATCCGGATGGGAGGGGAGGTGGGTAGGAACTGGGAGGAGTAGAGGGACGGAAAACGGTAACCAGGATATATATTTGTGGGGAGCTGCGTACAGCCGCGCCTTAAAGAGGGCGCTGGTTTCCGCCTTCCGCCTTCCCAATGGCGAGCGCTCCCTGTGGTAAACAACTCCATATAAGGCTATAGCAGAATTTGTGGCTTGCTTGTGCATGCTTGAGCCTATTGGGCAATGCCCACGTGGCGACCTGGGGTTGGCTGCCCAGAGTCTATTTAAGGCCGGAAGAGGCTTTCCCCGGGGGGTCAGAAGTCAGAAGATTGTTCAAGGGTCCTGAATAAACTGCAGGAAGAAGAGCTTGGTGTTGTGTCTTCCTTGCTGGTCGAGGTGATCACAACATATATTGTATTAAAAATATATTTTCAATGAAAGAAAAATGTAAAATATGAGTTTCTTAGGGAAAGTGGTTTCCCAAAGATGTACAAGATTTGTACTGGAATTATCATAAAGAACACAGTAGAATTTAAAGGACCTATATAAATGGAAACGCTGACACCGTTCATAATATATGAATTAAGAACATCAATTTTCCTCAAGGTACTATTATGATGTAAAACATTCTCTCAGAATTATTTTCAAAGCATTGGAAAATGATAATATAATTAATACAGATGAACAAAGACTGAAACGTTGCTAAGTCATCCGTAAAATAAGAGAAATATTCAAAAGCTTCCCCAACCCAAATGTCAAGGATTCTTTTTAAACTAATCCCATTAAGATAAGGTAGATTTAGCCATATAGTCCAATGGAACAGAATGGAGAACTTAGAAGAGACACACCTAAGTAAAAATCCAATACATGAGTGAGTTAGCATTGTAGATAAGTGAGAAAATGATGCCCTCTGTAGTACTTGTGACAATTACATATTCTTAAGTAGAAAGGTGTGCCTCTTCTTCCCACCATGCAGAAAACATTGCTTCCAGAGGGGTTGAAATGTCTAAGTAGAAACAGAAGACATACAACAAACCAGAGCAATGTCGGTGTCTCAAAGGTGTGATGTTTTATTCCTTAAACTTTGAAGTATCTATGTGTTAGGTGAGGCCTTGCTCCCTGTGCTGATGATTTCAGAACTCCAATGCAAGCTCTGCTTTTCCACCCTTTCTTGTTTTAGTTTGTGTCTGGGGATAACAACCCTCATAAACCTGTCTAAGCCCCCTTGTCTTCTAGCATCTTCTTGCATTAGACAGGCTGATTGGCTGCAGAAAAGAGTAGCCACTGCCTCTTCCCATTACTTTCTTCCTGTTTAAGGTTTTGGTAACTATTGTTTCTCTAGAGCCCACAATATTTTGTAGGTGATTTGCCATAGCTTCCTGTAAGTTTTAGTATTACTGCTCCCTTCTGCACTGGTTAACCTTGACTGTTAACTAGATAGGATTGAGAAAGAAACAACAGGAGATTAGAAAAACACAACTGGGGATATTTATTGAGGGAATTCACAGAGGTGGTGATCTCTTTAGAGATTTGACAAACTACGTGGTTTAGTCTGCTGATGGATCCAGAATTCAATTGGCTATGGAAGCTGATCAAATTGGGGTTGTTATAGAAATTAGGTTACTGGGAGTGTATTCTCAGAGACTATATCTTGCCTTTGTCACAGCTACCTTTACTTCCTGACTACTGAGAACACAATAACTCCACTACACACAAATACACAGCACACACACACACACACACACACACACACACACTGACCCCAAGATGGTGAAACCACTAAAACCAGGAACTAAAATAGCTGGTTCCTCACCTTAAGCTCTCCTCACAGGTGTTTTGATCACAGAGAACAAAGCAGCCTGCTCACTTCCCTCTGCACTTTTGAGTTGAGGACTGATCAGATTTCCTGTATTCCTAGACATGTACACACTGACATCTCTGCTTGAGGTCCTTGCCCCTTCCTTTTCTTTGGGTAAACAGTGGGAGGGTGCCAGCTAATGGCAGCTGTTCACAGTCTGTAATAGTCACCAGAAAGAACCCATAAGGCCGATCTCTGGCGTGTGTTCTCCCCTGTCTCTCACGTGCTCTACACTTCCAGAATGCTCCGATTCACTGATTCTATGTGGGCTGTGTGGTTATATCTTCTGAGGTGCCGAAATATGTCATCTGGGTCTCTGGCTCTTCTTGAGAGAGCAAAAGTGTAATTCCCTAACACAGGATGGAGGGCTTGGCTTCTTGAATTGGTGTCGAAAGCCAGGAATGTAGGGGATTGACTCTTTGTTGAGGAAATATTGATCAAGAGGAGAGAGGAGATGGCAGAAGACAGCTATTGCACCTGTTGGATTTAGGGCCCATTCTGATATGGTAGCTGTGGCTGAAAAGGTGCAGTGTCTCCTTGGTGACATAAAGCAGTGAAGAGGTGCTTTGTAGGAGAACACTGTCCTTGGTTTTGCATCCCATTCTTCCCGGCCTCACTTCCCTTTTCTGTCCCTCCTTCCTTGACTTGAGATAGCACTTCCTCCCAAAGCCTTAACACTTCATTTGAACTTCATTTTCAAAAGAAATCAGTAGGGCACAAGAGACATGTTAAATAATAGCAAGGAGGCTTCCTTTGATACAATCAGTCACTTATATCTGTTAGAGGAGGTCACATTGAAATTGAAACCTGAAGGATAAGAATAAAGTGACATGAATAGTAGCTTGATCAAACAGAAGAGTAATGACTATTGTTTTAAAGAAGAAAGGGCCATGTGCTGGGAACTGCCCGGAAGCCAGTGTAAGGAGAGGGCAGTAGAAAGAGGACTGTGTGTATGAACTAAGGTGGGAAAGGCTGGCAGAAGTATGGAGGACATTGTCACATTTTTAGATGTAGTCTGGGTGTGATGATGAAGTAGGAAGCCACTCGACACTCTGAAGTAGGACAAGATCACTATCTGACTTGCATTTTAAACCCATATGGCTGCTATATAAACATGGCTAATGGTGGGATGTCATGACACCTGGATTTAAATTGTATATAAGAGCTAAGAGAAATAAACAATGCACCATTTATTGAGAGTGGGGCATTGAGGAAGCCTAGGTGATGGTGTAACTGGAAATCAGGTCCTCATTCCTTTTGATTTCTTGAGTTTGAAGCCACTATGATGTATCTAAGTTAGAAGATTGTAGTTTCATTTCTAACTCTGCTCTTTCCACATAGCACTACATTCACACTGTCAGGAAACCACTGAAAATCTCTATTTCAAGGACAATGAGATGGCTCAGCAGGCAAAGGAACTTGTTGTCAAGATCAAATACCTGAGTGAGATCCCTGAGACCCAGAAGGTAAAAGAGAAGAACAGATTCCTCCTGAAAGTTGTTTCTGACCCCCATGAACATACTGGAGCATGTACACACACACACACACACACACACACACACACACACACACACACGTGCAACACTATTAAAAAAATAAAACAACTCTGTTCCAAATTTGAATTCTTCCCACCACAATTGTCACCATCATTGTTCAAGTGACCATTTTCTCATCCTTCTAAAGAGTATTGATATTGATTCTTTCTACAGCTCATTAGTAGTCTTATTTTCTTAGCCTGGACCACAATATCATTTTGCAATGCATTCATGAAACAAAATGCAGATTATCAAATTATAATATTTTTATTTATTGCTATAAGCACTTGTTTGGTTGATATTTTAACTCCTTTATTCTGTATAGTGTATTTCTCTCCTCTCTTCACATATACCTCACAAATCATATTCTATGGAATTGTAGATGTTGTGCCTTTTAGTTTTCTCCATGAGACTGGAGATATTTTTCATTATATTATCTAAATCTCAAATATATGTTGATTGGTTAAATGAATGGGGGAAAGGATCTCACAAGTGGAACTGCCTTTTAGTAAGGTGTACTCCTGTGGTGTGGCAGGGGAAAGGGTGAGGGAAATGGTGGAGGCTCTCAGGAAATGAAATGAAGAACCCCAGTTAATGGTTGTGATGGCTGATTTTAATGACCAATTGTCACAAGTTAGGCTCACCTGAGTGGGGATCCTCACCAGAAGAGCTGTCCTGGTTGCCTTACTTGATGTGGGGAGACATACTCTGAATGCGGGCAGCACATTCTGGTGGCAGGCATGGCAGAAGGAAGACAAGTCCTCTGTTGCTTGCTTTGCTCCCCTCTTGTGAGTTGAGTTACCCTGTGGCTGCTCCTGCTGATGCCTTCAGGGATAACAGAACCAATGTTTCCTAAGCCTCCATTGTTGATTAAGAGCCAGAAGCTCTCCAGGAACCGTCAAGTTTTCCACACCATATTGGGACTTCTGACCAACCCCCTGCCCTGATCTTGGGGATTGAGCAACTACTACACGGTTGTTAGCTATCCAGTATGAGACAACCACTGTGGGGCTACTCCGACTATTGAGGGACCCAGCCTTAAGGTGAAA
Source organism: Peromyscus aztecus (assembly GCA_902168405.1). Taxonomy (NCBI): domain Eukaryota; kingdom Metazoa; phylum Chordata; class Mammalia; order Rodentia; family Cricetidae; genus Peromyscus; species Peromyscus aztecus. The sequence continues at coordinate 12,410 of CABHPQ010121953.1, read as the reverse complement.
GAACTATCAGATTCTCAGATGTGAGACAAGTGTTTTTACTATCTTAATGCAAGGTGAGTTAATAAATCAGTAAATCTTTGCTTGTTCTCTTCCCCTAGAGAGCCATGACTAATGCAGTAGCCTATACTATCCCAATGACTGGATCTAGGCAATATCTACAAGTTGATAAAATGTGTGTTGCGAGTAGGTGTGATGAAATAATAGAAAATATCATACATGGAACAAAAAATAAATATCAACCAAAGAAATTATGTAGAACAATGTATAAAACGTATTATAGTTGTATAATTGTGAATTTGTAGTCGGTCTAGTTAGCAATCTTATTGTTTCCTTTTGTAATATTTAACTCCACGTACAGATGAAGAGCTGTTGACTGTGAGTAGGAACGTGGCACTGAAGTATGACAGAGGGAGAATGGGAGGAGGGTTGGTGTGTGTCTGGTTTTAGCTAATGTTAGACCATAAAACCTAGTGGATTTAAGAGTTCTACATGAAAGGAACTTTTTTCTCATCAAGGAAAAATAGCATCCTGAGCACTGGATGCCTGAAGTACAGAAAACAGCCATTCAAACTGATGAGACCAAAGTAACAAAACTTGAAAGATCAGGTATTGAGTGTTGAGGAAAAGGGACCAAAGTCTTTAGGGACAGAGAGCAGTTGGAGAAGGTAAACTGGGGAGATGCTGCTGCCACGGACATGAAGATTTTATTTGTTTATTTCAGGAAGCAATCCAGAAAGGAGACCTCTGTGAATGCCCTTAAAAAACAAAGGTCATCTATACATTACTTCCTGTCACAAAGGAACCATATCTAACAGAGAAGCAAATGCTTTTAGAGAGATGGAAGATTCAGTGTCCTCAAGTACTCATAGAATGATGTACATCTTGAGTATCTACAGTCTTTACTCATCAATTCATAATTTCAAAGCAAATAAAAGACTAAATTCTACTTGTACAAATGCTACCAGTGAGGGTCAGTGGAAATTAGTCACAGTTTTGCCAGTGTTTGTTGATTTACTTCGCATTTTGTTTGCTAAAATACAAATCCCTCTGCCAGCTGTGACAGTGCATTTCTTTTGTGCTTGGCACTTGACCTGTTACAAAAAAAGAGAGAGAATTAATAAATCAGCTAGATACCCAGTGTGGGGATTAGTGAAATAAAGAAGTAGTTATACATTATGAAGCAGAGAGGGAAGAAAAAAACCAAGACCCTATCCTTTGCGACTTTGGGTAGGTCACATGACATGTTGTATTCTGATTTTTTTTTTATCCTATAATATAAACTTGACTACAGGAGCCTTGTGTATCTACCCAGGCCTAAGATCCTTTTTTTTAATATTCATATTTACCACATTACTTTCTGTATTTTACCAATTTTCAATTATATCTGCTCTTTACTAAAAGTGAAGTTCAAACTGAGATCTATTTTAGCTTCCTTCTATTTCCCAAAAGACAAAACTAGAGGAAACACAGTAATCTGCACAGATGACTCTCAGTCAGCCACCCTAATGGAGTTTAGCACCATTGATGATAATTCAAACCTTGAGCAATAAAAAAAAGCCACTTATCCTCAGATTTGGACCATACTGTAATATTATTTATTTTGCAAATGTACCTTCTTAATTACATGATAAACTGAACATTGTAAAGAAAACATACTGTTCATTCTCTCAGTAACTATCAGTTGGGAGCCTGGAGATGAATAATGCTGCATTTGCTAATGGAAGCAAACGAACAGTAGCCTCTGGTTTTCCAGTGATCAACCAATGAATAATGACCATCAACAATGAAAGCAGCAAGGAACAAATGGACCCACTGGAAGACAGAACCTTAATTAAATAAACTCAGCTGTTTGGCCACCTTTGACTTAAGGAGCTTCAGTATAAATATACTACAACAGCACACACATACACACATATCGCAGCTCAGAACCACAACAAAGCCTCATTATTTTCCTCTTTTTAATCTCGATCATCTCAGTCAAGGGTTGCTTGGTTTGCTTTCTGTAATTTATGTGATGGTCATTTCTTATAGCTTTCTCTCTTGTTTTTAATCCTTAGAGAGTAAAGAGAAGATAAATAAAAAAAGGACACACACACACACACACACACACACACACACACACACACACACGAGTGAAGGCTTGTTCTTTGGCAGAGCTTAACATGGTGGTAAGAATGTTTTCCTTTCCTGTGAAAGTCCTGTCAGGAATATGTGTACATACAGCCAGCATCAAGCCCATTTATTTTGCAGATATGGAGTAAATTTTCCTTTGGCTACTGACAAAGGACTCTATAGCACCTTGACAATGATTATTATAAGCGACCAGTCACTAAATGGACAGTTTGAACCTAATGCAATATACTTTAACAAATGGGATTTTAACACTCTCCAGGTATTTTTCTCCAGCTGTGTGAGATCTGCTGCGTTAAATCTCTTTGTTCAGCTCAGGCAGGTCGTTTGTCAAATTCCTGCTCATTATTAAAAATTTATTCAATGGCATTTAATGAGTACATATGGATTCAGAAATGATCACAAATCAAAATTTCAAAAAGTCATATTTTTATCTGAGCTCTCCAAGGCTATGAATATGTAGCAGGCCCTTAATGTGGGCGACTGTTAATGCTCCTGCAGGATCTCATCCGAACACTCCTGGTTGTCATGGCCCTCCATCCTTTTTCAGGTAATAAAATTACAAACCCCAAAGATGGTGTCAGTGTCAGAGAGAGAGACTTCAGGGAGAGTGGGCTTCTCCCCTCAAACTGAAGCCCAATTCAACAACTTTTCCATTTTATAACTTGTAATTAATATTTGCTAATTGATTCTTTTATCTGGGAGCTAGAGTTTACAGAGTGCTTCGCAAACAAATTATGTTCTACATGAGTATTAGTTTTAATAATTGTCATTTTAATATACGCAGTTGAAAACTTCAGGGACTTGGAATCTCACTGGAAACATCCTTTCCTATCTCTGTAAGAGGGTATCACAAAATTATAAGGCAGTGTAAGTTCCTTTGCAATTTTACAAAGAAGTGGGAGAGAGGGGAAGAAGGATATGGGAAGGGAGAGAGATAGGGACAAGAAGAGGGAGGAGATAGAGAAGGAAGAGAGGGAGAAAGGAGGGAAGGGAAAGGGAGGAAGGAGAGCAGAGGAGGAGTGGGATTTCCCAGCTGTTAACTTTGGAAGCCGTAGTTGAGTATAATTGAGTCCAAAAGAGGTAGAGCCTGTCTCCTCCAGCTCCCATAAGACACAATCTTCTATTTGAGTGTTTGTGAAATAATCATAATAACAAAATCACCTACATATCAATGTATTATAATTATGTAGCAACTATATGTAGTGTTTAAACAAAGATACATCACCATTATATTTCAGTATGTATTACATATGGTGTTGGAGATAATCGTAAGAGTAGTTGATCTGAGAACTGACTTAAAATCAGACTTCTAGGAACACAAGGTCAGAGTGAACTGCAGTTGACATGGGATGCTAATTTCTATCTGACCTGTGCTTTTCACTCACTCTGACCAATGGCAGGATTGGTACCAGACATCTGGATGACACTGCAACCCACAGGTGGAAATCAAGCAGCAGCCACAGCACAGTAAGGGGCATCCAGGAGTTAGGCCGGGATTTGATAGGTCTAATAGCCATCTCTCAAGCTACCCCATAGTCTTTTGCAGGTGCTAACTAGAAGTAAATTCAACCCTAGGCTCTCTGCTGAGCTCCTTGTAGCCTTTTTTTCAGCTACAAAAGCACTGCAGGCGACCTCCAGCACTACAAAGTTTGTCTCTAAAGACTGTGTCAACACTAGGCACCTGCTGGTCTTGTTCAGGCCAGGCTCACATCTGTACCTCTTCTGTGTTCAACATCAGGGCAGCTAACTTCATAATCTTTTGCTGGATTTTCCTTTTCAGTATCTACCTCCAAGGTTTTAGTCCTATAATGCCTTTATTCTTCTCTCTATTTGCTACTGGGTTGTGACTAAATGTGATTAGATTTACTCTGTGCTGGGCCTTTTTGAATTTGGAGTCACAAACTGAAGGGTAGATGTGAGAGATGCTCAACAATTTTGTCTTTTCATTTTGCCTTTGTAGTTCTCTCTCAAGCCCAAGCAGCTTAAGTTAAAACCAATTTCTTCCTTTCTCAGATAGATGCTGCATCCATTACACAGGGGGTTAAATGGTTTTCGCTCTCCTAAAATGGTTAAGATACCTGTGTTATTGGGTTACTTCAGCTCCCTGTCATCCACTTCCCATTTCCAACAAAGGTCAGTGAGGCATTGGAGTCAAAAGTAATGGAGTCTAGTGGGGTGGATGGGTTTTATTTAAGTGGTGTCAGCATATCATCAGCGACAAAGAACCCGCAAGTCCTGCTGACATCTCTCTGGATTCCCAGAGCCCACGCTAGGATTAGAGGAGAGCAAGGCAGGCTTTGCCTTTCCCCTGCAAATGTGGCTTCTATTCTTAGCTCACACCAGATAGAGCAGGGCTTTCAAGGGACCCTTGGAATGATAGAGTAGCATCACCTGTGGTGACCTGCTGTTGCTGGGTGGGTGGTGGTGAGGCTTTCTCCTACTCCTTAACACATTAGGCATTCCCCATCATGTTTAACTCAAATCTCTCCTTTGAGATCCCTAGTGGTCCTCTTTATTACTGAGGGGTAGTAAGGCAATTCCTAAATCTCCATGCCCCATTCAAATTTATCTTCCATATCCTCCACTTCTCCATAAAAAGAACATTATCTTTCATCCTAGCACTTGGGAGGCAGAGGCAAGTGAGCTATGATTAAAAGGCCAGGCTGGTCTACATAAAGTTTCAGGCCATCAAGGAGACATAGTGAGATGCTGTCTCAAAAGGAGGAGGAGGAGGAGGAGGAGGAGGAGGAGGAGGAGGAGGAGGAGGAGGAGGAGAAGAAGAAGAAGAAGAAGAAGAAGAAGAAGAAGAAGAAGAAGAAGAAGAAGAAGAAGAAGAA
>CABHPQ010121949.1:0-12137 GCA_902168405.1 Peromyscus aztecus | reverse complement strand
TCTTGAAAAACATACATATATATGTATAGTATGTATATATTGTATATGTATATGTATTTACATGCATATATATAAATTAAATCAATTTTTTGTTTTGTTTAATCTTTTTTGATTCATTTTTATTTTAGGTATATGAATGTTTTGCCTACATGTGTCTATGTACCATATAGGTGCAGTGCCTGCAGAAGCCAGAAGAGGGCACCAGATTCCCCAGAACTGGAGTGCCATTTGGGAGCTGGGAATAGAACTCAGGTCCTTCGGCAGAGCAGCAGGTGCTCTTGATGGCTGAATCATGTCTCCAGCCACCAATTTCATTTGATTTTTGAGACAGGGTTTTGTTGTATAACTGGGGCTGGCCTGGAGCTACGTAGTTTAGATTACCCACCACACCTCTCTGTTCCTTCATTCTTTTTGTTGGTTTGCTTTTATTTTTGTTTTTGTTTTTCAAGACAGGGTTTCTCTGTGTAGTCCTGGTTGTCCTGGAACTTGATCTATAGACCAGGCTGGCATCGAACTCAGAGATCTGCCTGACTCTGCCTCCTGAGTGCTGGGATTAAAGGCGTGCGTCACCACTTCTGGCTAAGTGTTTAATGTTTATTTTAGAAAAGGTCTATTGTATCTCAAGCACACCTCAGATTCACTATAGAACTGAAGAGGACCTTGAACTTCTGAACTCCTGCCTCTACTCCTAAGTGCTGAGACTATAGTGTGCCGCTATTGCTAGGATTCTGCTGCCACTCCAGCTGCATGGTGACACATGTGCAGTTCAGCAGCTAAGAAAGGGGTCTTGTGTCTTACGTCATCCGTGTGTGCTGGTGATTACATGCGTGCGGCATGGTCACATAATCAGAGCATTTGTGGCATAGCTCCGTGAGCCCACCTGCACATGTGCAGGGGAATCCTTCAAAAGCCGGACACAGACTCCTCCCCTCTATTCTGTTCTCTCTTCCCCCATTACCTCTGTCTCTCTCTCTTTCTCTCTGTTCTCTGCACGTGCTTCTCCCCAGGCCTGGTTCTTTTGCCCCCACCCCCAATAAAGCTCTGACACTGAGTTTTGTCATGGCTTGTGCCTCATGACCTTTCCGCACGGTAGCCAGCACCACTTATAATTTTTTTTAATAATTTTTAAGATTTATTTGTTATGTATACAGAAGAGGGTGCCAGATCTCATTACAGATGGTTGTGAGTCACCATATGGGTGCTGGGAGTTGAACTCAAGACCTCTGGAAGAGCAGTCAGTGCTCTTAACCTCTGAGCCATCTCTCCAGCCCATCCACTTATCATTTTTAAAACAACTATGCCTCCTGGTTCATGCAGGGCTGAGGGTCAAACGAGGCTCCAGGTTACTCTGCTCATTTTGTTACCATCAAGCCGAGGGTAGGCTGGAACCTAGGTAGGTAGCCTAGGCTTGTCTTGAACTCCTGGTAATCCTGCTGCTCAGCTCCCTGAGTACTGACTGGGATTACCCGTTTGTGCTATCACATTCAGTGTGTCTCTTAGTATCAGCCCTGGGACCCTGAACAAGTAATTGTCTGAGGTGGGCAATCTCTGATTCCTCAGGGTGCTCAAGCAAGGGGTCACCTTGGCGCGTCCACCCTGCCCTCTGCCGAGGGAGTTGGCTCTGTGGACACGGGGCTCTCCTCAGCCCTCACAGTTGCCTCTCACAGTTTGATTGCTTGTCTCTTCTGCTTTATTTTTCCCTTGTAGAGTTGGGCTCAAATCCGAGAAAATGAATTGACTCTATCCCACCCCCCACTGCTTCCAAAGATTCTCTCTTTCTTCCCCCAATTCTTATTTTTTAAGACGGAGTCGCTTACAGCCTAGGTTGACCTTTAACCAAGTGCTGGGACCATACCTGGTTCTCCTCCAGGGATTTCTAAGTTTTCCTAGGCAGCACCTTGGGACAGGCCCCACCCCTTCCTCAGAGGAGCCTAAAGTCCAGGAAGCTAGGGTAAACGGAAGGCCCCTGCCTCTGCTAATGAGGGTGTTAGGTTAAGGAGCAGAAGGCCTGTGGCCCCTCCCCTCCCACCAAGAACCTCACAGTTGTTGGGGCCTACTATCAATCAGGCCTGGGAGAGACGGCACAGACGCTGAGGGGTACAGGGGGACCCCTGGGGAGGTGGTAGGCGTCCCTCTACCCTTCTTCTATCACCCCCAGCACCCCAAGAGGTGCACCTTGCTGGGAGGACCCCAGATGCATTATCCTTGGTGGGTGATCCACCTGGGAGCAAGAGAGACAGACAGACAGACCAGCTCTGTGTGTGGAGGGGGTGGGGTGGGGTCTAGTGAGGGAGAGATAAACCAGAGCCAAGAGCCACACAAGTGTAGAGATAAGACGGAGAATGGCGGTGGGGGAAGGGCTGAGGGCAGGAAATGGGAAGGGTCCAGGAGGAGGAAACCTGCCGGTGATGAGGTGCAAGCCACCTGGGAAGACCTGGGGTAAGGTGTTCTAGGAATAACACATGCAAAGTCTAGGCACATGCGGGGCGCACAGGGCAGCTTCGGAAGTCCAGGACAAGGATGGAGTGGGGGCCAGCCTTAGGGGGCTTGGAATTTTATCCCCAGTGCAGCAGGAAGCCCAAGGTGGTGGCCAGCAGGGAAGGATAAGATCCTGTCTTCCTTTCTTGTTTTCTTTTTTGAGACTGGGTCACACATAGTCCAGGCTGATCTTGAATTTATTTTTGTTATTTGTGTGAGACAGGGTTGTGGGAAAGGGAGTGGGTGGGTGAGTGAGAAAGAGGTGTGTGCAGGGTGTTTGTATGGAGGTCAGCAGACAGCTTCTGGAGTTGGTGCTCTCTGTCCATTTTCACATGGGTGTGTGTGGAGGATCGAGCTAGGTTGCCAGGACCTTGAACTTCTGATCCTCTTGCCTCTACCTCCCTAGCGCTGGGAGTGCAGGGATGTACCACTGTGCCCTGATGTGAGGTGCTGCGGATGGAATCCAGGGACTTATGGAGGCTGTGTAAGTACTCTACCAACTGGACTACATTCCCAGCCTCCACGTCCAGTTTCCTCCACTCCCCGGTCTTCACTCCCGGGTCTCCACTCCCCAGTCTCCTCCACTCCCCAGACTCTACTCTCAGTCTCCTCTCCCTAGTCTCCATTTCAGAGATCTTCTCTGACTATCTTGTGGAGAAGAGATGGCTCCTTGGGAGGGTGTCCTGCTGAGCCCTGGGGAAGGTCTCATCTGTCACTTCTAAACCAGGCACTTGTAAGCAAGGGGCAAAGGGAAGCTAGTCTAACAGGCCTGCACATAGCTGGCAGTCTTGGAGAATGGGTACACACAGCTTCATCATGTCCCAGACCATGCACTATGACCTCGTCTCCACCTCCACCTGTCTGTCTTACAGGGGTGAGCTAGTGTGTCTTCTTTTCTGATCCAGCAAACTCAAGGAGGGGAGGGGAGGGGAGGGGAAGGAGTTATCAATCTTGTGGACAAGGGGTGAGTCCTCAGACAGGAAACCGCAAGTTGGAGGGCAGTTTCTAGATGGAGAAAACAGCCCTCTCTGATGGTCTGAGAGCCGGCATCTGCCTGCTCTGGGCAGGCTCCTGGGAGGCCAGAGCTAGGGTCGGCATTTGTTTCCCTGGCAATGAATTTATACTCGAGTGTATTTTCTGTTCCAGCCTGACCCCTGAATAAAGCCGGCAGGGCTGAGTTAACGAGCTCTTGCTGTGTGCTGAGCCTAGGGAACTTAGTTTCTGTGCAGTGCAGACCATCCGCCAGGCAGCATGTCACAGCATAACCATGATCATTCCAGAAGGGATGGCTATGCAGGGAGTGGAGGCCGGCAGCAGCAGAAAGGGCTCCTTGCCCTTAGGAGGTAGGTCTGTGAGTTGAGTCATGAGACACCATGTGGACATGTCAACGCTGGGAGAGGAACCCCACGCAACTCCAAGAGGCTCCAAACTGGGGACTCTCAAGTTAGACATGCAGTGGGGGACCATTCCTGTGGGGACCACTCTGAGGCCTAGGTTGGGACCCTTTCTTTCTTGGTCCTGGGACCCTTTCAGGGAGTCTGTAGTCCCCAAAGGCATGTATTCCAGGACCAGTTTTCTTGGGAGGCTTCTTAGAGACAGTCAGAAGGGTTCTAGGGCTAGATGGTGGCACAGGGCTGAGGCAGCAGGTCACAAGGCCAGCCTGGGCTCTACAACGAGGTCCTATCTCAAACCAACAAGAACAAACGAATACATAAAAAGGAAAGCTCCCTGGGGTGTCTGAATACAGGGTGGGTGACTGGACAGGAAGGGGCATGAGCTCATCACTTCCTCTGAACCTTCAGTGCTGACAGGCCTCTCTCTCCCCAGCTGCCACTGCTTACCATACGGTCGGCTCTCAGAGTGGGCTTGGCGGAGAGAAAGCAGGTAGGGGACTGGCTGAAGAGGAGCCTGTGGGACAAAAGTGCCCTAGGGTGGCTTTCCTGGGAACATGGGTCACCTACACTGGCCCTGGTGCCCTGCCATGCCGGAGCCTTAGCGGCAGCCATTGAGCAACCTAGTGCAGAGAGCCAGGGTTGACACACTGAGGCTGGGGGGAGACCTGTCCCGCCCCAGCAGCTCCAGCAAAGCACAGGATCAACGGAAATCAAATCTGTGAAAACTCGAAGGCTGTGTGTGCGCGCGCGACTTCTCCTCCATTGTTCAGTCACGTGTTCTGTGTGTGTATGTCCGTGCAAGCACATGTAGGTCAGAGCATAACCTCCCATGCCATTTCTCGGGCGATGGCCACTTTCTTTTTTCTTTTCTTTTCTTGTTTTTTGGAGACAGGCTCTACGTAGCCCTAGCTCCTGAGTGGTAAGATTACAGGTATGTGCTACCATGCCAGTTTTAGTCAGTGCTAGGATTGAAACCCAGAGCTTTGTGCACGATGAACAAGTACTCTCCCACCTGAAATACATCTTCAGCTTTATTCTGTCTTTTTTTTTGTTTGTTTGCTTTTCGAGACAGGGTTTCTCTGTGTAGCTTTGGAGCCTGTCCTGGAACTCACCCTGTAGCCCAGGCTGGCCTCGAACTCACAGAGATCCTCCTGCCTCTGCCTCCCAAGTGCTGGGATTAAAGGTGTGTACCACCACTGCCCCACCATAATCAATAATAGAATAGTCCATTACCTCAAAAACAAACCCAAGGGCTGACAAGATGGCTCAGCAGGTAAAAGCTCTTGCGTTGAAAGATGCCGGGAGATAAATCCCTAGAACCTATTGTGGAAGGAGAGAAACCAGCTCCTGAAAGTTGTCTTCCGCGTGTGCACTATGGCATGTGCACACCTGTGTGGGGAGTGGTGAGACGCCCTAGAAAGCAACAGGGAGTTGCCTATTGAGTGAGACCCTGGGGTTGACCAAATTGGTGGCCATAACCTGACGCCCCTCACCTCCAACCTGAGAACCACTAGTATACCTCTGTACACATTAGCCTGTCCCAGACTTCTGTACTCACATGGAAGCATCACATCCCAAGGCTTTTGTGAGTGACTCCTTTCACTTCCTGAAATGTTTTCCAGTGAGGTGACGGCCTTCATTCCTTTCTATGGCTGGATTGTATTCCAGTGTGTGAACAAAGCACATTTAACCACTCATCATATGACCGTCATTGTGCTTTTGACTTTGTGGCTATTACGAATGGTACTTCTAAGAACATATGTACACTTGCTTCCATATGGACATGCTTTCAGTCCTCTGGGGCAGATATGTCAGAGTGGGATTTATGGGTGGACTGGTAGCTCTATGTTTAACTTCTGAGAATCTGCCAAAGTGTTTCCCGAGGCAGATGTGCCATTTTACATTCGCACTCGCAGAGGGTTCGAATTTCTGCACGCTTTCACGGCAGTTGTTACTGTCTGTCTTTCTGGTAACAGCTGTCGTAGCAGGCAGGACGTGGCTGCTCACTGTGAGGTGGGTTTTCGTTTTTGCAGCACCGGGGACTGACTCCAGGGTCTTGTCCGTGCCAGGTAAGCACTCCAACCCTGAGCTGCCGTAAGTTTAAAGCCAGCCTGAGCTGCATAATTTCCAGGACAATCTGATGCACAAAGACTTCTAGGCCAGCCTGCAAAGTAAGACTCTGCCTCAGAAAACCAACATATACATACACATATGTGAATACATCATGAAATATATCACACATATATCATATAGACACATATCATCTATACATATATATTACCTATGACATGAAGCTATGCTCCTAGGTTTCCTTCTGGTTTATGGTTTTAGTTCCTGTAATTAGTCCGTGATTCCCTTCACTTGCTGAGTTGTTAGCATATTAAGTAACAAGCCAGAGGCAGCTCTTGTATCTCTTGTAACTTTGAAGATAAGTACAAACGCTCTTCTAAGATACTGCCAGTGTAGTGTGAGGAGTAGCAGAGGTCACAGGGTCCTGGGCATTGCTAAAGCTGTCCACATTCTGTCTCCTCTCCCAGCTTCGTGGGCTCCTGAATTCTCTCCATTCAGCTCAGATTTAAAATTCCTTGGATGGCTAAAAGTCTCAGTTTCTTTTTTTTTTTTTTTGTTTTTTTTGGTTTTTCGAGACAGAGTTTCTCTGTGTAGCTTTGCGCCTTTTCTGGAACTCACTTTGTAGACCAGACCAGGCTGGCCTCGAACTCACAGAGATCCGCCTGCCTCTGCCTCCCGAGTGCTGGGATTAAAGGCGTGTGCCACCACCGCCCGGCTAAGTCTCAGTTTCGAAACTTTTTTATTGATTAATTTATTTTTTTGGTTGCTTGATTCCTCCCAAGAGGGGCTTCAAGGCTTTTTTTTTTTTTTTTTTTTCCACCTACCAGCTCTGGCTACTGTTTGTGTCCATCTTTGTAGAAGCTATTCTTTGCCAAGTAGAATGTTCTAATAATGAGTCATCTAAACTAATAAAGTATCAACACGAACCATCAACATTTTATTATTTATTTATCTGATTGTTTTGAGGTTGGCCTCAAACTCTCAAAGCTGAGCTTGAACCCTTGACCCCCTGCCTCTACTTCCTGAGCTGCTGTGGTTACAGGTGTGTGCAGCTATGCCTGGTTGATGTAATGCAGGGGAAACGAACCCAGAGCTTCCCACGTGCTAGGCTAGGCGAGAACTCTACCAATTGGGTTATAGCCCTAGTCTGCAACATTGTATTTATTAAGAATCGAGACAAGGAATTTCCCATGTATCCTTGCTGCTGGCCCCAGCCTTCCCCTCCTGGCTCCACTGCTCTGTGGCTTAGATGCGTCCTTTTTCCACTACTCCTTAAATCCATGACTTTAGGCAAATCAGTTCACCTCTCAGTGCCTCAGTTTCCTTATATGCTATGCTGAGATGATGACATAATTGTATTTCCTGAGGGGTTATTAAAAGGGCTCTTGATTTCAATGCTAAAACCAGAACTCTATACACAGATACTTATTATGACTCTGTTTAGGGGAAGCGAGCTTTTTGACTGCATGCTCCAGTCATTTGTATCACTCAGGACTCTAGAGCTGTAACAGAAATCCAAATCAATCATTTAAAGGTAGGCTTTCATGCCTGCAATATAGGATGGAGTGGGCGGTGGGGAGAGTTCAGACGGGTCTCAGGCTCCTTCTGCCTAAGCTCACCCTCCATTTTGAGAGATGGAGGGATGGGGAAGGAGTTCCTAGAGAAGGGGGCAAATTAGGGTGAGGGAGGCAGGATTTCCTAGGTGTTATCACGGTAGCTGGGCACCCTGGAACCTTGGCTTGCCTCACTCAGCTAGGCCTGCCCTAGAGGCTCTGGCCTCCTCCTCTTAGGTCCTGACTCAGAAAGGATGCCTTCTAAGAAAAGTTCTAGAAGGGGTGGTGGCTGTCCTGGCTGTGTCTTATGCCTATGCCCGAGCCATTCACTCATGGATAGGGGATCAGGAACATCTTAATGTCACCCAATTCTGAGTCACAAGTAGGTCAGGAATTCCGGATTCCAGGAGCCAACCAATTGGAAGAGGATGTTGGGGGTGGGGGTGGGGTAGGCCCTTGAAGAATGCTAGACTAATAGTAAGATGTTCCCCGTATAGCCAACATCCCCGTTGGGTTTCACTTGTTCCAGGGGATCCCCTTTCCCCTCTGGAATTTGCTTCAGCTCTGTGTACCCACAGCAGCTTGTTCTCCATATCACCCTTCCCTTAACATCTAAAGAGCACCTACCTACTGTACTACAGGCAGAGAGAGGAGGAAGGCACAGACCCGGAACCGCGGAAACTATAGGTTAGAAGGAAGGGGCGGAGCTACAAGGAGACTGACAGGGAGTGGTTTGTGAGGTAGAACAAGTGAGAGTGAGGCCGTCCTGGAGACCAGGAGTTTCTGGGAGGAGAGGTCCGCTCAGGTGCTTCTGGAAGGCTCAGTGCTACCAGTAACTGGCTGCTGCACAGGGCAGCAGGGAGGAAGGGGTGGAGACAGGATCCTGCAGGAGGGGTGAGGAAAGACTGTGGTGGGAGGGAATAGAGAAGGCAAGTGTAGACTAGCTTCTGAGGAGTGTGTTGGCCAGGGGATAGAGAAGTGGAGCCAAGGCTGGGGGGCCTAGGAGGCCGGTCTCTTTTGAGAATACTGGTCCAGTGTGAACCTGGAGTGGGGCTGAAGGCCTGGAGGCAGTGTATGGAAGACAGCAGGGGTGCGGCGGGCGCCTGAGGAGGGAGTGTGCAGGATGGGGACATGTGTCAGTTCGGGGACTCAAGGAGCACTCCTGCCCGAGGGCCTCGGCTCTTCTCAGGGTATTAGGTGGATCTGGGCCTAGGAGCTCGGGAACAGGGGCTGTGGAGGTACAAGGAGAGGAGAAGGCTGAAGTTGTTTTGGACACTGACTCAGGAGGGCTGCTAGTGTACGGAGTATCATACCATGTGATTGCACACTCCCCATCATGGAGTTAGGTGTGAGCACCACCCCAACAGCAGTAAGAAAGAGGGTTTCCTTCATTCAGGCTGAGGGCTTCTTAGGGCAGAGGAAGGGAACATAAGGCTGGAGGGGATGAAGTGGTATAAAACAGCCACCAGGAAGCCAGTCATGGCGACTCATGCCTCTACTGCCAGCACTGACGAGGCAGAGGCCAGCCAGGACTAATACTGAGACCCTGTCAAAGAAAAACATAAACAAACCCCCCAAAGCCGACCAGTGTCGTTACCTGGTTTTTATGAATGAGGAAGCCAACAGGCTGCAAGCCAGTTGGTATCCATGTGGCTTTGTGGTCAAACTAGAGCAGTGTGTGTGTGTGTTGGGGGGCATAGTTGTTGAAAAAAAAACAAAGCAGGTATGGTGGCTTTTATTTTCACACCACTCACTTGGCGGAGGAAGCGGAAGGCTTGCTCTAAGTTTGAGGTTAGCCTTAGCTACAATATGAGACCTTGTCTCAAAATTCCAACCATAGCTGGAGGTGGTGGTGCACATCTTTAGGGAGGCAGAGGCAGACAGATCTCTGTGAGTTCGAGGCCAGCCCAGCCTATAGAGTGAGTTCCAGGACAGCCAGGGCTACACAGAGAAACCCTGTCCTGGGAAAACAAACAAACAACAACAACAAAACCAACAACCATGGGGCTGGAGAGGTGGCCTAGTGGTTAAGATGGTGTACTGCTCCAGGCGGTGGTGGCACAAGCCTTTAATTCCAGCACTTGAGAGGCAGAGGCAGGTGGATATTTGTGAGTTCAAGGCCAGCCTGGTCTACAGAGTGAGTTCTAGGACAACCAGGACTGCTTCACAGAGAAACCCTGCCTCCAAAAACCAAAAACCAAAAACCCAAAACAAAACAAAACAAAAACAAACAAACAAAAAAAGATGGTGTATTGCTACTCTTGCAGATGACCCAAGTTTGCTTCTTAGAACCCAGGCAGGACAGTTCGCAAGCTTCTGTAACTCCAGCTCCAGGAGACCCAATGCCCTCTTCTGACCCTGCAGGCACCTGCCCATATGTGCCGTTCTCTCACACACACATACACATAACTAGAAATAATAACATCTTTAAAAAAAAAACAACAGGGCTGGAGAGATGGCTCAGTGGTTAAGAGCACTGACTGCTCTTCCAAGAGGACCCCGGGTTCAATTCCCAGCACCCACATGGCTGTTCTCAACTCCCTGTAATTCCATTCCAAGGGACCCAACACCCATGGCAAAACATCAATGCACATAAAATAAAAAAAAAATTCCTTAAAAAAGAAAAAAACACTATAAATTAAGCTGGGGATGGCAACACACACCTGTAATCCCAGTACTTGGGAGGCAGATGCAGAGGGATCAGGGGTTGAAGGTCATCCTCAGCTATATAGGGAGTTCAAGACCTGCCTGGGTTAAAGGAGAACTTGTCTGAGGCCAGGCAGTGGTGCACGCCTTTAATCCCAGCATTTGGGAGGCAGAGGCGGGGGAGCTCTGAGTTAGAGGTCAGCCTGGTCTGCAGAGTGAGCTCCAGGACAGGCTCCAAAGCTATACAGAAAAATCCTGTCCAAAACAAAACAAAACAACAAAAAAAGAAAAAAAAAGAAAAAGGAGAACCTGTCTCAAATAACAAAATCCAATAAACCAACCAATCGAATAACCAATTGGAAAGTTCACTGAGGCACCCAGTTACAATCTAGCAAGATTTCAGGGCTGACTGGTAGGGTGGGGTAGGTAGTAGAAGAGAGTTCAAATAAACCCATGAATCTCAGCTTCCTTCTTCCCAAGCCCATCCTTCTTTCAGAGGCTGGTGGAGTGGGGGAGGGCACCCTGGATCAAGGCCTAGACTAGGGTGAGGCATCAAGGTGCCCTGGGTGCAACATAGCAGCTGAGAGCCGTGGGATCCTGGCTTGCCTTACCCAGCCAGGCCGGCCTAGAGGCTGTGGGCTCCCTTTCCATAGGCCCTCACCCCAGAGAGGGGAGGCATTTTCCAGGAAGTGGCTGAAAGCTTGGGGTTCCAGTGGTAGGGAAGGTGACCCTTGTGTTGGGTCACTCCATCTGTCCTACTAAGTAACTCAAATCCACCGTTGTGCCCTGTAGGTTAACCTCAGTCGGTGGTACCTCTTGGAAGGCAGGGAAGGAGCAGGGCAGAGTGCCTCTAGCCTCAAAGGTTCAGCTCTGCATAAGTCATGGCTTCATCCAGGTACTGTCTCAGAAGGTCACCCCTGGTTCCCACCTCTGGTTTTGCAGATATCTCGGGGTTCATGCTTGCAGTGCCCTGGGTTCTCTCAGTAGAGGGTTGTCCTTCAGAGAGCAGTCCAAGAGCAAGACCAGGAACTTGGTGGGGGTAGGGATCTGCTACCGGGAGGCTCTGGGCCCTGTTCTTAAAGGCTACTTAGAAGTGAACCTAGTCACTTCAGCGAAGTTTAAAATGATGATTCGCGCTGCAGAAAACGTGGAAGAGAAAACCCTGTTTATTTATTCAGGCTTTAAAACCATAAAACTCTCGTTTTCTCCCTGTAGCTATTTATATCCTCAGCGGGTGTAAAAACTGTCCCCATATGAAGCCCAGGTCTGAAGTAACTTAAACGAAAAATAGCCATCTCCTGTTTTTTGTGTTTCTTTCTTTTTCTTTTTTCTTTTTTTTAAAGGAAATGGTTTCACGTACAGTCCCCAGGTCTGGCTAGCTGCTGGCGCGGGGGGTGGGGCAGCCCACCCAGCCCCACAGGCAGCTGTCAGGCAGTGACGGCCCCTCGCTGATCACTCCAGGGACAAGGACGCCCGAGGCTGGGTGTCACCGACTCCTACGCGTTCAGGCCCTCGGCCCTGCGGGGTGGGGGAAGGGCCCGGGTCTCGGGAAGTGACCCTCCCCCCGCGCCGGGCTGGGGACCCAAACCCCCATTCGTTTTCCCCCCCCGGGGGGGCCCCCAGCCGGTCTGAGTCCTGCCGTCACCCCGGGGCCGCTCGGCGCCTCCCCTCACCCCGACGGCTTCGAGGCCCTCCCCGGCCGATCGTCCCGACTCCTCCCGCTGCCCCTCAGGCGATGCGGGGACCCGGTGGCCCCCAACCCAATTAGCGGGGAGCGCCATGGACTCCTAGCACAACTGCTTTCCTTCCCTCGGGGGACACTGCCACCTGAGAGCCTCGTCCCCAGGTTCCCTTGCCCTAGTACATCCCAATCCCCCTGGGCGACGCGGGGGCGCAATTAGTTTCTTCCAATTAGTTTCCCCTCTTTGTATAGAACCCATTCAAACTGTGCGCGTACTCCTCCGCGCGAGGGGGAAAGTAGTCCCGACCTTGCCCG
>CABHPQ010121945.1:0-16444 GCA_902168405.1 Peromyscus aztecus | reverse complement strand
CTAGGCCATTATCTTTAGCTCCCAGTTAATAGAGCACATCTGTAGGGAAGATGTCACCTGGATTTTATGGCCTGCTGACATCTATGCTATCTCAGTCAGAAACCACACTAAATTCTAGGCCTTTTAGCTATAGAACCCATCTTCATGGTGGCATGTCCTTTATAAAGGAGTTTCTATGTCGTCATACCTTAAGCTTTATTGTGCAGCTGGAATTGGAATGATTGCTGCCTAAAAACTTTTTTCCAAATTCTATTGTGTTTAAATATTCTTATAATAAACCACCTAGCATAAGACTCTTTGGAACCTTGATCCAGTTTGATGAAATCAAGCTGGATTGATTTTTTTCCTTTTCACCTCTTTGTAGTTTATTTCCCTGCCTGCTGTGACACCTTCAGGGATCCTTTCAAAGACTGCCTGACACAGCAAACATACAAGAAAGGACATCTTCCCTCTATCTTCCCTATACCTTCGTTCTCCTTCTAAGACTCTTTTTGGTGGAATCTACTAGAAAGTCAAGATAGAAAATGAGGGATGAATGTGGTACACAAAATCCTAATTCTTGTATTACACAGACAAACACAACAGAACAGGCACCGTAGGCTCAATATTTTGCCAATGATCATTGTAACGCTAAAAGGTTTGACCAATGATAACACAAAAACTAAATTAAGAATATAATGATGTAATTCAGATGTCTATCATTAGCGAACTCAACTACCCATCAGCCTCCTTAGTATACTTTTTCTTTAATTAACAGTTTTAATAAATGATATAATAGAGAGTGGAGCATTAGTATCTACTTTACATCCTGTAATTTTGACATTCCAGATGTCTTTAAATTTTCTGCCTACCTCTGGTATGTATTGCCATAAAAAACTCTAGTTCCAAATTTATATTTGAACCTACCCCCATTTTTGTCATCAAAATGTCACTTTAGGAAGCTTTTTCTCTACATTATCTTGTTATGGGGAATGAATTTCTTTCTTTAAAACTCAAGAAAATATGAAGTACAATAGAAAGAATTATTTCTGAATGTTAATGATTGTGGTATGACACACTAAATATTAAATACTTAAAGTAAATTAAATATTTAAATTAAAATTAAATATTCTTTTAAATACCAATCAACAGTCATTTATGTATATAGAACTCTTTCTTGGACACTTATTTGTGGAGTGTTTCACTCTAGGCTCTTTGGTTTATTTTATAGAAATGCCAGACAGATTGAATTTATTTAACCTAGCTTAATAATTAATCAATTAGGCAATTTTCCTCTTAATATCCTATTGATCTAGCATCATTGGTTTGAAAATTAGTCCTTTCTCTGTTGAATTTGTTTTGTACCTTTCTTACAACATTAACTGGACAAAGCACTCACCTTCCAACCACAGGCCACACCTACCAGAAGACTATTCCACAACTCAGGGCAGAGACTCCCTGCTGAAGCAAAGGCCACACTGCCAGAAGTGTGGAACTCCTGCCCCCAATTCATGCAGAGACACACTCCTTGACAAGAGACAATGCTGGCTACCAGAAGTTGTAGCAGAATCTTAAAAGGTCTTATTAATAAAATCAAACCTGAAGCCAGGTATTGGGGTGAATGCTGGAAGATCAGAGAAGTAGAACAAGCCACAGCTATCTCACCTCACCAGTTCCTCAGCTGATCCTGTTTCCTCAGACTGGAAGCCTCTGTGTCCTCATCCAAATGGATCTCAGTTGACTGCTGCTAAAAGTCTAAAAGCTTAACCAGCCAAAAGCTTCTAGTTTCTGGTCCTCACACCTTATATACCTTTCTACTTTCTGTCTGGGATTAAAGGCGTGTGTCACCATGCCTGGGTGTTTCCAGTGTGGCCTTGAACTCACAGAGATCCAAGCAGATCTTTGCCTCTGGAATGCTAGGATTAAAGGTGTGAGTGCCAACATTTTCTGGCCTCTATGTCTGTCTAATGGCTGTTCTGTTCTCTGACCCCAGATAAATTTATTAGGATGCATGATATATTGGGGAACACAATATCACCACAAGAAGTCCAGCCCATAACTTGGGTATAGACAGATATCTACAGAACATTTCACCCAAACACAACACCTTATAGAACTTTCTCCAAAACTGTCCCATGCTCTGTCACAAAGCAAATCTCAACAGATACAACAAAATTGAAATAATCCATGGCATCTTATCAGGCCACTAATGATTAGAGCTGGATTTCAACAAGAGAGCCTACAAACTCATGGAAACTGAACAACTCTCTACTGAATGACAACTGGGTCAAGACAGAAATAAGAAAGAAATTAAAACCTTCCTAGAATTCAATGAAAATGACGGCACAACATACCAAAACTTATGAGACTCAATGAAAGCAGTACCAAGAGGAAAGTTCATAGCATTAAGTGCCTTCATAAGGAATTTGGAAAGATCTCATACTAGCGAATTAACAGTATA
This sequence comes from Peromyscus aztecus, assembly GCA_902168405.1. Taxonomy (NCBI): domain Eukaryota; kingdom Metazoa; phylum Chordata; class Mammalia; order Rodentia; family Cricetidae; genus Peromyscus; species Peromyscus aztecus. Next base: position 14,004 of record CABHPQ010121945.1, on the reverse strand, counting down.
CCTGAAAACTCTACAACAACAAAAAGCAAGTATACCCCAAGAGGAGCAAGTGGCAAGAAATAATCAAACTGAGAGCCTAAATTAATAAAATATAATCAAAGAGAATGCAATGAATCAATGAAACAGAGTTGGTTCTTTGACAAAGTCAACAAGATAGACAAATCTTATCCAAACTAACTAAAAGATAGTGAGAGAATTCTAAACATTAATAAAATCAGAAACAAAAGGAGGAAAGAAAAACAGACACCCAGGAAGTACTGAGAATTATAAGAATCAGTACTCTACCAAATTGCAAAATCTAAAAGAAATGAATAATTATCTCAATAGGTAACAGTTACCAAAGTTAAATCATGATCAGATAAACAATGTAACTAGATCTATAACCCCTAGTGAAATAGAAGCCATCATTAAAAGTCTCTAGCCGGGTGGTGGTGGCATACACCTTTAATCCCAGCACATGGGAGGCAGAGGCAGGTGGATCTCTGTGAGTTTGAGGCCAGCCTGGTCTACAGAGAGAGTTCCAGGACAGGCTCCAAAACTACACAGAGAAACCCAGTCTCAAAAAAAAAAAAAAAAACCAAAAAACCAAAACCAAACAAACAAAACAAAAACAAAAAATAGTCTAAAAAAAAAAGTTGAGGATCATAGGGTCTTAGCAAAAAATTCTACCAGAATTTCAAGGAAGAATTAATGCCAAGACTCCCCAAATTATTCCACAAAATAGAAATAGAAGGAACATTGCCAAATCCATTTTATGAGGCTATAGTTACTCTGATACCCAAACCACACAAAAAATTCAACAAAGAAACAGAATTACAGACCAATTTCCTTTATAAACATAAAATATTCAACAGAATACTTGAAAACCAAATCTAAGGACACATAAAAAAAGATCACCATGATCAAGTAGGCTTCATTCCTGAGCTGCAGGGATGGTTCAACATACAAAAAAAAAAATCAGTAAATATAATCACCACATAAACAAGCTAACAAATTGAAGGAAAATTAAATGCATGATCATCTCATTAGATGCTGAAAAGCCTTTGATAGACTGTAACATCCCTTTATGATAAAAGCACTTCAGATATTAGAGAAACAAGGGGCATACTCAAACATAATAAAGGCATTTTACAGCAAGCCAATAGCCAACACCTATTTAAATGGAGAGAAACTCAAAGCAACCACTAAAATAAGGAACAAGACAAGGTTGTCCATTCTCTCCATACCTAAATAATATAATACTCATAGCTCTAGCTAGAGCAATGAGACAACTGAAGAGAATTAAGGGGATACAAATTGGAAAAGAAGAAGTCAATGTATCACTATTTGCAGATATTATGATAGTATATATAAGCAACCCCAAAACTCTACCAGGAAAGTTCTAAAAGTGATAAACACCTTCAAGGATTTAACTGAATAGAAGATTAACTAAAAAAAAAGAAACAAACAAACAAACAAACAAACAAAAACCCCCAAAGAACAGTAGCCCTCCTGCATACAAATGACATATGGACTGAGAAAGAAATCAGGGAAACAACATCCTTCACAATAGCCGCAGACAATATAAAATATCTTAGGGTAACTTTAACCAAGCAAATGAAAGACTTGTATGACAAAAATTTCAAGTATTTGAAGGAATAAATTAAAGAAGATATCAGAAGATGGAAAGTTCTCCCATGCTCGTGGATCAATAGGATTAACATAGTTAAAATGGCTATCATACCAAAAACAATCTGCAGATGCAATGCAATATCCAACAAAATTCCAACACAATTCTTAACAGACCTTGAAAGGACATTATTCAACTTCATGTAACCCAGGATAACCAGAATAACTAAAGGAATCGTGAACTATAAAAGAGCTTCCAGAGGTATCACCATCCCTGTTTTCAAGCTGTACTACAGAACTTTAGTAATAAAACCTGTGTGGTATTGGTATAAAAATAGACATACTGATCATCCCTGCACCTCTGGACACACGATTTTTGATAAAGAAGACACAAATATACAATGGGAAAAAAAGATAACATCTTCAGCAAATGGTGCTGGTCTCACTGATGTCTGCATGTAGACGAATGCAAATAGATCCATGCTTATCACACTTCCCCAAACTAAATTCCAAATAGAATAACGACTTCAAAATTAAACCAGACACACTGAACCTCTAAGAAGAGAAAGTGGAGAATAACCTTGAATGCTTTGTAACAGGAGACGAGTTCCTAAAAAAAACACTGATAGTGCAGGCACTAAGATCAACAAATAGTAAATGGGACCTTAGGAAACTGAAAAGCTTCTGTAAGGCAAAGGACATTATCAATGAGACAAAATAGCAGCCTACAGAATTGGAGAAGATTTTCACTAACTCAACATCTAAAAGAGGACCAATATTCAAAATATATAAAGAACTCAAGAAACTAGACATCAACAAACCAAACATTCAAATTAAAATATGGGGTACAGGTCAAAAAAAGAGAATTTTCATTAGAGGAATCTCAAATGCCTGAGAAATACTTAAATGTTCAACATCCTTAGCCATCAGGGAAATTCAAATAAAAACTACTTTGAGAATCCATCGAATACCTCTTAGAATGGCTAAGAACAAAAACACAAGTGACAGCTCATGCTGGCAAGGGTGTGGAGCAAGCTGAATACTATTCCATTGCTGGTGGGAGTGCAAACTTGTATGGCCACTATGGGAATCAATATGGTGGTTCATCAGAAAATTGGGAATTGACCTACTTCAAGACCCAGCAATACCTCTCTTGGGTATATACCCAAAGGGTGCCCCTTTCTACAACAAGTACACTTCCTCATCTATGTTTATAGTAACTTTATTTGTAATAGCCAGAAACTGGAAACAACCTAGATGTCTGCTAACCAAAGAATGGATAAAGAAAGTGTGGTACATTTACACAATGGAGTACTATTCAGCTGTTAGAAAAATATGACATCATGATATTTGTGGGTAAATGCATGGAACTAGAAAAAAAATCATCATGAGCAAGAGTCAGAAAGACAAACATGATATGTATTCACTTATAAGTGGATGTTTGCTGTTAAGTAAAGGATAATCTCACTGCAATTAATAGACCCAGAGAGGATAAATAACAAGGAAGGCTCTAGGGTGGGCTCATTGATATCCCTGAGAAGCAGAAGCAGAATAGATTTTGTGGGTGTAATGGGGGTGGGTGGGGCTAGGAACAGGTGTTGGAGATGGAAGGAGAGAATACTGGGAGAGACAACTGGAATTGAGAGGCACTTTAGGAGCAAGGTAAAAATCTAGTGCAGTGGAAATTTCCTGGAATCCTTGTGGATGACCCTATCAAGGACTCTTAGTGAGAAGATACAGAACCTGAACTGGCCATCTTCTGTAATCAGGCAAGGCTGGGACACCAACCCAGCCACAAAACCTTCTAGCCACACTTACTTTGCCTTCAAGATGCTCTTAGGCAAAGGTGGCTCAGAGCCTGTAGGAATGACCAACCAATGACAGGTGTAACTTGAAACTCAAGCCATAAGAAGGAGCCCATGCCTGACACTGCCTGGATGGCCAGGAACCAGAAGCTGGATGGCTCAGAGACCTAGGATAAAACCAAACACAACTGACCAAAAAAAAGTCAGTGAAATGATTCCTAATGGTATTCTGCTATACTCATAGATCAGTGCTAGCCCAGTTGTCATCAGAGAGGCTTCATCCAGCTGATGGAAGCAGATACAAAAACCCACACCAAAACATTGGGTGGACCTTGGGGAACCTCTTGGAAGATGGGGAGGAAGGATTGTAAGATCTAAAGCAGTTGAGGACACCAGAACATGACCCACAGAATCCAATACCTTACAGGGGATTACAAAGACTGAAACAGCAACCATGGAGCTTGCATGGGTCTGCTCTAGGTCCACTGCATGCATTCTACCTGCTGTGGTTGTTTAGTGTGGGGTTTTATGGGATTCCTAACAGTGGGAATGGGGATGTCTATTACTCTTGTTTGCTTCTGGGACTCTTTTCCTCTTCCTGGGTCACCTCTTCCAGCCTGGATATGAGGGTTTGTGTCTATTCTTATTGCATCTTGTTACTCCATGTTTGGCTGATATCACAGGGAAGCTTGCTCTTTTCTGAAGGAAAATGGAGGATCAATGGACCCATGGAAGAGGAGAGTGAGGGGCCAGAAGGAGTGGAGGGAGGGGAGGCTGTGGTAGGGATGTATTGTATGAGAGAAGAATGAATAAAAACGTATTTGTTGGGCATATTTGTGTAAGATTAATTTTGGGTTTTTCTACTGAACTCGTTTGTGTACTTATCTCCATTGATAAGGTACTCCATTTATGCTATACATAATCTTGTTTATTGCGTCTAAATTATATCTTGAAATTTTAGTAGATAGAATCCTTTTACTATATTCTGTTTTGCTATGATAGTCTTAAATGCTCTAGTTTTTTAGCCTTCCAATATAAATTTTAAAATAATCTCTATATTTAATAAATATCATATGAGCTTGAAATATGAACTACAACATACCTGGTTGATTATATTTACTGTCTTAAGTCTTCCTGGGCCTCTCCTCTTTTCAATCCATGGGCTCTGGCACTGGTGCACAACCAAATCCCCTCCTGTTCATTGTCTGACTTTTACTGATGGAGCTAATTAGAAATTTTTCTTTTCTTTCTGTTCAGACATAATATTTATATTTTTCATCATTTTTAATACTTTAAATCCATAAAACATATTTGTATTTAAACCTAAGTAGTCTTTTTCTGATTTGTAAATGGCTTTGATTTCAATGCCCACATGATCACAGACATTATACATAGAATTATAATTGATTACTATTGCTTAAATTGTACTGTACAGCTTTACTATACTCACATAGTTCTAAGTGTCTTCATGTAGTTAGTTTTTCCCCTGAAGTCTACTTGGGATTTATATGCACACAATCACATCATTTTAACTGTTTATTCTTCTCAAAGTTGTAGGCATTTCATTTCCTGTTCTTGACTTATTACAATGGTTAGAACTTCTAGAGACAGGGTGAACAGTATCATATGTCTGTTGAGCTTTTGAGGAAAATACTCTGGCTTTAATTATCAAGCACAATATTAGATTTAAGCCTGTTATAGATGTTTTTTTATTAATCACTTCTTTTCTGAGACTTGCTGTCATTAATCAATGTTGAATTGTGATAAATGATTTTGTTGATATAATCAGCAAATTCCTATTCTCTAAGCTGTTGATGTAGTAGAATATAATGACTAATTTTAGAATATTAAAAGGATTGATTGTGTCTCTCAAATTATACTTGATCATTGTATATAATTCTTTTGCTATATTTTTGTGGGATATTCACCAGAGAGTACTGCTCAAATATGAGTTTAAAACAATAGAAAGTCTCTATTAGCTGGCAAGTGACTACACTGAGTGTTCAGGATCTCAGTGTAGCCCTGAGCCCTGGGCCTTTCTCTGGGTGTGCTTTTAAGCACAAAAACAGTATCCTGGGTTTATATACTCCATTTAACAAGAACAGTTAGCCAGAAGCAAAAGTACAGAAGCCAAAAATCAAGGTTAGTACATCTAAAGATTTTCCCAGAACTATGGACTTTGATGGATTAGGCCTTTGTTTTAGTTTTGGCAGGTGGTGCTGTCTACATGCTAAGTTTTGTATTCTGAATGGTACTTCCATTATGGAGTCAATTGTGCTAAGGTTTTGGGGCCCCCTAATGTCTGGGGCCCTGTTACAATACTGTTGAGTTCTATTTATCAGTTTTTAAAGTGTTTTTGCATCTGTATAATAGTTATTTAGGTCAAATTTGGTCTCTTTTTACACTTTCTAAAATTGATTTTGGTGTTGTATTTTTTAGTTTATTTTGCAAATAGATTAGAAAGTGCCCTTTCTCTTAGGTTCTGGATAGTATTATAACAGATGTTAATTCTTCAGCTGTTCAGAGAGATTCTGTAGTGAAACCATCTAGTACTGGAGATCTATTTGACAGATATTTTAAATTATGGGTAAAATGCATATATAGTTTTAGGACACTGGAATGATGGTTTTCATATTAGATGTATTATGACAGTTTGTGTTTCTAATGAATTAGTAAAATTTGGAATTTTTTTTTTTTAAAACTTTACTGTTGAACCCATCCTCTGAATCTTAAATTTCCAGTTTTAAGATTTCCATTTCAGCAAGGCATGGTGGCACATGCCTTTAATCTCAGCACTCTGGAGGCAGAGACAAGTGGATCTCTGAGTCTGAGGCCAGCCTTGTCTACAGAGTAAGTTCCAGGACATCTGGAGAAACCCTTTTAAGTCTTCTTTACATTTCCTATTTCCTGGCTAAGAATTTCTGTTATCTGAGACTTTCTAAGTTTTTAAAAAATTTTCAACATATTCATAATTGCTCAAAGACACATTTGTTGTTGTTGTTGTGAATGTTCCACAGTCTTGCTGGATATTTCTAACATTCCTGGCATTTTGGAATTCTGTTCAGCACAAGTGTATCTCTTATTCAGTTTGAACTATTTCTAGTTCTTTATGTGATGAGAGAATTTACACTGAAAACTGGACATTTCCTATTATATTCTGAAATTCTGGACCTTATGTAAATCTCTTTTAGCTGACTCTCTTTGAAATCATTCAAGTGTAGAACTGAGAGCTGTTTGGTCACTGGTAAGTGGAAGTGAAAGGCTTGACTATCCGGAATCCCTTTGGTACTTAAGGTAAGCACTATTGCGGCTTGCAGAGGAGAGTTCTCGATTTTCATGTGGTCTTTTTTTTACTGACCCTGGGATGGGAGAGATCTTTATTATCTCTTTGTCTGCACACAGTGGGATGGTGATTGAATGACACACATACTAACTTTTTCATATTCATTATTAAAAAGATACTCCGGGGTAGGTCTTGCAGAGGATGTTTCTATACAATTCTATAGAATAGGAATGTTGAAATTAGTCCATGTCTGCTCTTGTTTAACTCAGAGGGGAAAAGATTTCCTCTTAGTTCTAACTGTATACTCAATAAATAAGATTTTTAAAGGGGACAACTGATTTGATCAGAAGATATAGCTTACTGATTGCTTTATATGTACCAGTCACTGTGAACCTGGTGTAAAAGATTCATGCCATTAGAAAATTCCAGAATTTGAAGGAGGACAGGGGAATCCGTGGCTGATATTTAAAATTAAATTAATTATAAAATAATTTTTTTTAAAAAAAGAAAATTTCAGAATTTAAAAATGAAGATTTACTTTATCAATTATTTGTTGAAAAGGCCCCTTTCTGTTACTGTGGCACATTCTTTATGCTGTGGTTTTCGTTGCTTTTGTTTTTCTACTCCAATCACTGAAAAGCTAGTGACCCACACTGGAACAGACATTCTCAACCACGGCCACAGCTGTGGCTGTGAAACCTAGACTCATAAATGTCTTTGTCTGGATTTTATCTGGCCAGAACTAACTGAACATTCTCTTTTATTCCTGGCTAGAAAATACAAGATTTTCTTCTTGAAAAAATAATCAACACAAACATTCCTCCATGGGGCTGGAGAGATGGTTCAGTGGTTAAGAGCACCGACTGTTCTTCCAGAGGTCCTGAGTTCAATTCCCAGGAACCACATGGTGGCTCATAACCACTTGTAATGAGATCTGGTGCCCTCTTCTGGCCTTCAGGGAGACATGCAGGCAGAATACTGTACACATAATAAATAAATAAATCTTTAAAAAAAAATTCCTCCATGTGATTAAATAAGAGATGACTGTTTTATTAAAATGATCTCTCTACTTCATTCTCTTCCCCCATCACACCATAAGAACAGAATCCATGTCATTCATTTTTATAACCCAATGAGCATGGAGTCAATACTCCGAAAATGCTTATGCTGTGATAGAGGAAGCAAAAAAAGGGAGATGTCTTGATAAATCGTAGCTTTGGGGAGAAAGATATAAGTTCAACAGGAAAGGTTTAAAGTGTTTTCTTCTTTCAAATTACTGAGTCTTATCAATGCCAACTAAAGAAAATGATGAAGTATGATTTGTATGATGTCACATTCTCAGGTTTGCCTAGATGTCTGTTTGTTTCTGTTTCATTATGAGCACAAAGCTCAAGATCAGTCCTGGGAGACACACATCCTCCATTACCTGTTACCAGATGGAAGCCTTGCTGTCAGGATTATCTCTAAGCAGAATTCTTTATTGCTTCTAATTGGTCCTTGCATCTTGACTTGGAGGCAATGGTGAGGCTGTTGAAGGCTCTGACTCCTTGATGGTCACCTGCAACTTCCTCTCTCAGGAAATGGTGCCCAATCTAACTTTGTGAGGTTATGGGTAACAATGACCCTCTACCTTGTGAATTATAATCATTTTTTTTCTGCCATGAACTCTACCTAATGTAGGACAATAGGGAAATTACGTAACAAGGCACTTCTGAAACATTAAGGAAAATGACCCAGAGATCTTGTTAAATTGCAGAGATTTCTATGGGATGTTGATGACTTACTTTCCAAACTGTGGACAGGAAAAATGTATCCATTTCTGAGCCTTTGAATTCTGGGATAATAATATCTGACCTGATGAGTTTAAGGTTTTGAGGAGTCTCAAAGAATATAATTTAACACTGAGACCTGAAATGCAACATTTGACATTCACTGCATAAATGCAAAGTTCACATTTAGCTCTCCTGCCCATGTGCTGACCTTAGTTCAGCTGTTTTCAACTTCAGGAATTCTTCTCAAGTGGGAATTTAAGTGGTCTTCAAGGGTAATTCAAGGGTTGATTAAAGACCTCCTAAATCAACTTTCCTTGCTGACACTAGAAGATTTTCAATTGCATTCTCACAATAGAATATTAGACTATAACTAATATCACATATCTGGAGGAAGTATAGATTTAAAACAGATTTAAAAATCTATACACAAACTTAAAATTGCCTGATGGCTGCTCAAAGCACATGGACCCACCCAAAAGTTCTGCCTGACAGGCATGTCTGTGAATCTGTGTGTTGAGTATATCTTTCAGATGAATTTGACACAGCTATTCTCTGTCAAATAAAGTAAGACTTGTGTATCCATTGAAATGTAACTCCATTCTTCTGCAAAAAGACCATCCTGAGAGGACTGTGTCCTTTTCCTGTTCCCTAAATATAGGAAACTTTGGAAGTAGTGAGGCTCATGGAAAAAATAGAATATTGGAATGGAGAATTATCACCTTAGGTATAAGAGATTGCTGGGGGAATAAAGAAGAAAATAAAGGAATCCAAAAGCAAGTTGATTTTCAGTAGTCATGATCTAGGAGAGATTTACCTTACCAAAGGAAAATAAATCAAGGATGATGGACACATTTTAGAATACAGCATCTTTACCACTTTGAAACTATCTCTGGTTTATTTATTTATTTATCTAGTTATTTATCAATTTTTGAAACAGAGCCACATTATGCAGCACAGGTTGCCTTCAGACTCTGTCTTTCAGCATGCTCAGATTTCGTGGGAGTCACCATGTTATCTCCATCTCTATCTTAACCTACTAGTCAGGAAGGTTGGATACAGCCTTGGCCTTGGGAGGTGTGCTAGAAGCAAAGGTTTAAGTTGATCAAATCATACACTTCTGTCCAAGATGTTAAATCTTAAGTATATTAAATAACTGAGGAAAAATACTAATTAATGATGTTTTTGAATGTTTTGGTTCAGGTTCTATTTATGTAGTTTTGTTTTTTTGTTGTTGGGGGAAGAATAGGACATTTTCTCATGGTGGAAACTGATATAGCAAAACCAACATTCTGGCCAAACTGTTCAAACTCAGAGTCTTGTGCATATTTGACAAGAACTCAACTGCCAAGCTATATCCCCAGCCTTCTTTTTTACTTTTTATTCTGGGAAAGGGTTTTACTGAGTTGGGCAGGATGGCCTTGAACTCACTCTGTAGTTCAGGTTGGCCTCACATTTGTGATCCTGCCTCTCTTTCTCGAGTATTGTGAATTACAAGGGACAGATTTTTCTTTATCAGAGATAATCTTGCTGGTCTCTAGAACTGTTTTTATTTCTATTTTGTTTTCTAGTCTTATCTATATACTGCCTCATAGCTCTTAAGGCCTTCAGTTTTTGTTAAGTACATTCTATAGGATATGAGAAGTCCATCAATCTCTGACTTCCAACTCTATGAGCTCTAAGACATAGCAAGTGCAAAAAAAATGAAGTAAAATAACTCAAAACAGAAACATGGTATTAAAACAAAGCTTCCACCCCTTTGGAGATGGAAACAAATTCAATATTGTACATTGAGTTAAGCCATAGGTTTCAATTAATTACACACATTTTTGGTTGTGTTATGACAGAATTTTAGGGAGTCCCTAGGGGAGATAAATCATTTAATTTATGTCTGAAAGAGTTAGCTCTCCTTTTCAAATGTGAAGAACAGAGGATGAGGCAAACTTTGCTGACAGAGACAACTTTATATGCCCTACATTAAGCCATGAATGTTTTAAAGATCTGTGATGCTAAAGAAAAGATGATCTGTGGGATTATGTGCAAGCTATGAATCTTGGTCTAGAAGCTTAGGAATAAGAATGAATATAAATATTTTGTTTTGATTTTTATTGGCCCAGTGGCTACCAATGTAACTTCACTCAACTGAAAGTTTTCTGCTCATATGCTTGTGTTTCATTTGAATATTGTAAAATTGTCACACTATCAGTACATGTCACAGAATGTCCATCATCTGAGACATTGTCCTTGGTCTACACCATTCTTAGGTATTCTTCCATTATTGGTAGCTAAGTGGCTAGCCCTTGTCCTTTAGTGCCAGTCTGTTCTTTATGCCCAGCTGAGTGTACTTTTACTGAACTCTAGTTCACAGAAATGTTTGACCACTTTTAGGTCTTTCCTGGGACTTATAGATCTCAGAGAGTCCCTATAACAACTTCTACTGGTAGAGCTTGCACAGACATTTTTATGTTACTCTTAGAAAATGGAGTAATGAATATTTAGTCTTACTCTTTTTGGAATGAGATATTTAGAGTTCATACATTTTTGACCAAACTGACTTGAACATTCTTCTGTGTACTGTCCCTCAGGTCCTTGTAAGATATGGGACTTTGTAGGGGTTGTCTTGTTGTTTGATTTCTGTGAAAAAAAAATGAAGTACAGCAATGCAATAGGAAATAGATTAATATTTCACAAATCACTTCTTCTAAGTCATTTTTGATTATTAGCACTTTTTTTTATTTTATCTGTGCATGAAACTTCAGTGATCCTCTATGTTTGCCAGTTAAAACAGGCATTTATTACTGGAACAAGAGGGTTAAAAAAGACCTACAGGGTCCGGTGAGGTAGCTGAGTTTGATCTCCACAACTGACATAGTAGAAACAGAGAATCAATTCATGCACATTTCCCTCTGGCCTTTACACAAGCGTGTGTGCTTTCATGCAGGTTCACCCACACCTACACACCTACACACACACACACACACACACACACACACACACACACACACAGAGTGCGATGCAATTGTTTAAAGAAAAGATAATTAGAAAAGCTTTGAGACTATTTTATGTCTATAGATTAGAGTACTGAGTTCAGCAAAATATTATACATACAATGAATTACTATGTTCCTATATAACATGTGATTTACCATGTTCATGCTGAATCAAAATGAACTCATCGCATGTCAGTGCTTGAAAAAAGAAAGATAGAGAACTAGTGGCTGGAAAGATGGCTCAGCAAGTAAGAGCACCTGGTACTCTTCCAGAGGGACTGAGTTTGGTTCCCAGCATCCATAATTGGCAATTCACAAATACTAGTTACTCCAGCTACAGGGGCTCTGACATTCTTTTCTGGTATCCAAAGGCACTGCACAAACATGACATTAGCATAGATACATACACACACACATGTACAAACACACAAATAAGAACAGACTATTTTTTAAACATGCAAAGCAATATTACACATGGTGATTCTAACTTTAGCTATAAATGTATAAGAAAACAGGAATAATATAGACCACTCTGTGAACTTCATCAGTTTTAAGAAAATACAATACAAAGGTAGAGAGAGGTTGAATCTTCAGGACTTTGAATGTCCTATTAGCAAACAGGTTCAGTCTATGAATTGCAAAAGTTAATTGAGTTTCTAAACAGGTCAGTATGATTTTTTTTTAATTGGGAAATTCAAACATTCACTTTGTTCTTAGCTTGACAGGGCTGTTCCATGAAATCAAAGCATTAAAAAGATGTGTGTGGGGGTTGAAGGCAGTGCAGTAATTGAAAAATGGTGAAGACCATGATGAAGGAAGTGCCAGCTCAGAGATGAAGGAAAGGAACTTGGAACCATGAACTCTACTTTATAAATTAGTCACCCAGATGCTATATCAGCGTGATGAAAATTTGGCTAATATTCCTCCACACACATGTAAGTTACAATGGATCTATTGTTTAGTTTTTGAGGATGCTCCCTACTTAATTTTGTAATGGCTGGACTAATTTACATTTCCAACAGTAACGTATAAGGGTTTACTTTTGTCTACATCCTCGATTATATTTGTAGCGTTTTTATGTTGTGTTTTTAATAAAATAGAATTACATCATTTTCACCCTCCTTTTCCTCCTTCCAGCTCCCTCCAAGCTACACTGTCTCAACCCCCTCCCAAGAAGCCCCACCCACAAGTTGATAGCCTCTTTTCTTTCATTGAATTTGTTACATATGTGTGTATGCAGAAATATATATTATATATGTACAAATATATGTATATAAACACACAAACAATAAAAGTGGACTCAGAAAGTTTTATATATATACATATATATTTAATATATAAAAATATTATACAAATACAGAAGTAACTGCAGCTTCCTTCTCCTGGATGGTACAGGCTGAGATTGTTCCCTACAGAGACCTCCCACTGAGACTGGCTAGCCCCTCCTTCTGTACTGCGAATAATAAAAATATCAAGTTTCCCAGTTATTATGTAGTTGGTACCACTCCATCAGAGCCAACATAGTCCACCTGATCCTGACTTTTCCGTCTGTATGTCTATGGATTTGCTTTTTCTTCATTCCTTTAACAGTCCGGTCAGCTTTCCAGACCCAAGTCCTGTTAGACATAATGGTCTTTAATATATTGAGACATGTTTCTTCTATTCCTGGTTTTTGGGGAGCTTTATTGCATTAAAGGATGCTAATTTTGACAAAAGTTTTTTTTCTGCATCAATTTTGATGATCACCTAATTTCTGTACTTGAGTTTATGTAAGCAGTGTATTACATTTGCTGATTTATATATGTTGAACCATTCTGATATCTCTGGAATGAAGTTAGTTTGATAATGGTGCCTGATCTTTTTTTTCCCCTCTCTTTCTCTAATGTCTTTATTGCTCCACTTTTATTATTTGTGCTTCCAAAACTTAGCACATGGCGACTGATCACTTTTATGAGTTCCTAGGTTCAGTTTGTAAGTATTTTATTGAGAATTTCAGCACCTATGTACATCATTTTCTTTTGTGTGTTTTTATGTAGTTTGGGGTATTATGGTAATACTGTCTACATTAGGAAATTTTGGTAGCTTCCGTTTCCATTATATTCAATAGTCTGAGAAATATTGATGTGAGCTCTTCTTATAATAACACATCTTTCTTAATCTGTGAGAACACTTAGAATTCAGCCTTTGATTAGAAAACCACAGCTTTTCCCACAGAGCCTCAGTATCTTATTAACATGTGAATTGAAGACAGCTCTTGTTCATAAATGTTAGATACTAATGATACTGGCGAAATCATATTTGCCTAATAATCATTCTTCAGCTTTTGTGTCTGTGTATGCATTCATGTATTCACATCTGCATAAATACACACATGCACACAGTAACTCCTGCACTTGTACCCACCAAAGAGTTGTCCCTAAGCCTTGAACTATGGAAGAGGTAGCACAGCCTTCAAATGCTACTGAGAATAATATCTGTCTTTTTGTCTGTCTGTCTGTCTATCTAGCTATTATCATCTATATATCTATCTTATATAAAATTATCTATACA
>CABHPQ010121935.1:0-10060 GCA_902168405.1 Peromyscus aztecus | reverse complement strand
TCTCAGCTGAACTGTGCTGCTAGAAGCCTGAAAGCTTAACCAGCTAAATGCTTCTCCAAGTCAAAATGCCTTGAGTTTCTGGTCCTCACGCCTTATATACCTTTCTGCTTTCTACTACCACTCCCTGGGATTAAAGGCTTGCTTTCTGGGATTAAAGGCGTGTGTCACCATACTTGACTGTATCCTTGAACACATGGATTTCTGCCTCTGGAATGCTAGGATTAAAGGCTACCACTGCCTAACCTCTGTTTAATATTGTGGCTGTTCCGTCTCTGACCCCAGATAAGTTTATTAAGGTACACCATATTTTGGGGAACACAATACCACCACATATGTGTGCTTGCACATATGAGGGCACACAATCCACAAAGTCTATTTAGTTTTTTTCAACTGTATCTGAGTGCAGAAATCTTTGTAATGCCTTGTAGCATAAACATTCATGCAAAGCTTCCTTCCCTTCCATCTTTCAATATTGTTGAGTTACTTAAATGAACTATGTAGCTATCTTGATATATTTGAGTGAGAGATGAAAAGGAGAATAGGCTATTGGAGGTATCCTGAGGATTTAAGAAGGAAAAAATGAAGACACAGAGGAGTAGCTGTGCGAGAAGACCCAGTCGGCTAGCAATGGACCTTTCAGGGTTCAGTTGTTTAATATCAGTTAACAGTATCGGTTAGTGCTGTAATCTGAGACAGTGACAGAGTCCATGCAGATGGGGGTAGATGTAACCATCTTGTTAAATAAGAAACATAGAGCCAAATACAGAGTTAAAAGCCAAGAGGTCAGAGCAATAGCTAAGAACTGGGACTAAAAACCTTACCCTTTACTGTTGCTGCTGTCCTATCTCTCCACAAGAGACCTACTTCCTGTGTGTTTGTCCTCTTATAGACTTTCTGTTCTGCCTTCTCATTGGTTGTAAACCCAACCACATGACCTCATCGTCACTGCCCATCTATACAGACCTCCAGATCTTCTATGGTTGGTATTGAGATTAAAGGCATGTGTCTCCATGCTGGTGGTATCCTTGAACACACAGTGATCTGCCGGTCATGTGATCAGGATTAAGGGCGTGTGCTACCACTGCCTGGCTTCTGCTATGGCTTGCTATTAGCTCTGACCCCCAGGCAACTTTATTTATTAACACACAAATATAATCACATTTCAGTACAAATAAAATATCACCATAGATGGGTGCAGGCAAGAGCATCCATGCTATCTGTGTTCACTGTTCAGGGTAATGTCTGTCACACTTGATTTTCCCAATGCTTGTCTAACAACTGGGCAAGGAAGACCTCTTCTTTTCTTTTCTTTCTTTCTTTCTTTTTTTTTTTTAAGGGAATAAGAGGTGGTTTGTTTTAAAGCCAAATTTAGTTGACCATGGCCTAGGAACACAGATTTAGGTTATCCCAAATTCCAATATGGAATTGAATTCATTCAATTTCTATAGTTTTACAGAACACAGAAAGTAATAACTCAAGGCAAGTTTGAAATATATTGGTGGGTACAGCAATAGAGGTGGTCACAGCACATTGAGGGGAGTTTTTCTATAGGCTTCATCTGCTTTAGGATACATTCTTAGCAGGTCCAGAGGCTAATTACCTAATCTGGATTAGTGTTAGCCCCCCGAATAGCCATTACTTGCCTACCTCTGTGTCAGAATAACATCCTGTGACTGACAGGTAAAACACCCTTGAAATCTATTAACATAGCAGACAATTGGTTTTTACCAAGCCAATAGCCCTTCTTTGCAAGTCTGTGTTTGAACTATTTTGAGGACAATACTTTGCAGCATGAATCTTAGGAGGTCTTATGAATAAAATCAAACCTGAGGCCGGTTATTGGGGTGAATGCTGGAAGATCAGAGAAGCAGAACAAGCCACAGCTTCCTCACCTCAGCAGTTCCTCAGCTGATCCTGTTTCCTCAGACTGGAAGCTTCTGTGTCTTCATCCCAATGACTCACAGCTGAACTGCTGCTCAAAAGCCTAAAAGCTTAACCAGGCCAAAAGCTTCTAGTTCCTGGTCTTCACGCCTTAAATACCTTTCTGCTTTCTGCCATCACTCCCTGGGATTAAAGGCTCACTTCTTGGGATTAAAGGCATGTGTCACCATGCCTGGCTGTTTCCAATGTGGCCTTGAACTCACAGAGATCCAGAGGGATTTCTACCTCTGGAATGCTAGGATTAAAGGTGTGAGTGTCATCATTTTCTAGCCTTTGTATCTAGTGGCTGTTCTCTCTCTGACCCCAGATAAATTTATTAGGGTGCACAATATTTTGGGGAACACAATACTTATTAAGAAATTTTTTATTCATTTTATGAATAAAATGACAGATCCCCCTCTCTTTCTTCCTCCCACCCCCGCCAACCTCCCCCCTAAACCCACCCCCCATTCCACCCTCCAACAAGGTAAGACCTCCAACGGGGAATCAGCAGAGCCTGGTATACTCAGTAGAAGCAGGTCCAAGCCCCTCCAATACTTCTTAGTGAACTAATTATAGCCTCCTAAAGAATAGATTTATAGTCTTTCTGCCCTCTTTTCCACCATGCTCCCAGAGCCTTAGGTGGAGAGGTTGTGTTGTAGATGAATTATCTGGGTTTGATCACCTCATATTCAGTTGTTTTCTGCAGTTATGTTTTTGACCCGTTTTGGATTTCTGTGATGATCTCCATCTGCTGCAAAAACAAGCTTATTTGATGAGGGGTGAAAGTTACACTGAGCTACATATGTGACAAGTATTTAGAATGGGAAAGAGGCAGAGTAGTAGAGTCTCCTCTGTGGAAAGAGCCAGAGAACCAAGACTTTGTTGAGACATTGTGTCTTCTGACAGGGAAGCTGCATCCATGAAATTTCAATAACATGGTCACCTAAAATAAAAGTCAACACAATGACAATTCCAGTTCACATGCCAGTACGAAATGGGTAATCCCAGAGGGATGAAGAGCCATAGACAATGTTTGCTGAGAGATAGAAAATATGCCTTCTCCAAGAATGGCCCCTGATTGGTCATCTAATACCAATTTGTCCACCCTAAACACATACATATGGTGACACTAAATTGACTCTGAAAGTTATATTTATATATTCACATTTACGTGCAGGCATGCATACACACACACACACACACACACACACGCACACACAGGTTGATATTCAGGTATATTTGCCCTATGGTATACTGGCACCCTGAAGACCATTTAGCAAGTCCTCTTCATCAATACTATGAGTTTTCAACCAATGTGCAAGTGACATTTAGTATGACCATAACATGATTGTCCTGGGCACAAAAACATTAACTGTAACAGTGAACTGGCTCTGTTTCTTTGCAGCCTAGAGCTGAAGCTCTCTGCATCATGCCCTTCCACAGAGGGTGCTTCTGACCTCTGCTTCCTTGCATCAGCCACCAGATTTCAGCCTGGGGCAATACACTGGATTGACTTGTCTCAAGTGTCAGTCCAAGATTCTGGCTGTTATGATTGCTACAACACAAGGCTGATATGCCCTCTAGAGATGCAGAATTAAGATCTAAATACAACCTAAGAATCTACTTCCTGAACTGGTGAATGCATTTTGTAACATAGCATGAGGGGCTTTGCAGATGCAAATAGTGTTAATAAACATACAGCTATTTGAGATGACATTGTGGTCCAATATGTATAGGGTCACATTCGTAGCTATCTTGGGATAGATGATGCTGCAGGGCTACAGGTTGGACACAATGAATTATCGTGTGGATTATTCACATGGCCCAACTCTTTTTTTTTTCCTTTTACAATATAATTCAACTTTACATATCAGCCACAGATTCCCCCGTTCTCCCCCCTCCCGCCCCGACCCCCTCCCCCTGGCCCACACCCCATTTCCATCTCCTCTAGGGCAAAGACTCCCCCGAGGATTGAGATCAACCTGGTGGACACAGTCCAGGCAGGTCTAGTCCCCTCCTACCAGGCTGAGCCAAGCGTCTCTGCTAAGCCCCAGGTTTCAAACAGCCAATTCATGCACTGAGCACAGGACCCAGTCCAACTGCCTGGATGCCTCCCAAACAGATCAAGCCAATCAACTGTCTCACCCATTCAGAGGGCCTGATCCAGTTTGGGGCTCCTCCCAACTCTTAATATATAACTGCTAACTGAAAATAGGGATTGGAATTTCTCCCCAAGAGACTTAAGTAAAGCCAAACTTCAATGTGATATGAATCTAGACTGGCCCAGATGCCATAAAAGAAAAATTTTAAAATAAAATTTACAGGAGGATTTTATTTTAGATCGGGTTTCTGGTGTAAGTCATGTCAGATCAGATGAAACCAGAATGCAAGAATATTTACAACTTGCCAGAGAATCAAAGTAAATATTGAAATGGACCAGTATTTCAAATAACCAAGATATTCCCAGTTTCCTGCCTCCCCAAAGACCCATTTCCATCACTTTGCACAGAAAAGCTGAATGAATGTCCCTGGAGAGATGTTGCATGTTACATTGAACCACCTACAAAGCTGATTTTCTGACAGAACTTCAATGATGTGGAGAAGTTGGAATGTTGCAAACTCACAGCTAAGTTATCCTGGACCATCACTACTGCCTAGTAGCAATCTTTTTTTTTTTTTTAACCACTTCTGTGTGTGAAATAGCATCTTTTCAAGTGTCATATGAATATTAGGTAAGTCCTTTTGAAATGAATGAACAAACCCCAAGCTTCCAGCTACTCCGAAGTCAAGAATGCTGTCAGATCAAGTCTAAGGCCTCTAGTAGAGGTTCTCACTTTTGATGTATTAACCTATCTGATATCTCCACAAATGCACTCAAAAGTACTTTTATTTATGACTTTCTTTCTTCTATTATAGACATTTTATGAAATGGTTACCACATATTGGAACATAGGCTGTGCTATGGTTGTTCATATTTGGCTCCTGAATAAACTCTCACATATTCCCTTTGAGATGAGAGCTGTTTCTTGGATGTAAAGAGGTCTCCCATCTGTTTAAGCCAATGATGAAAGACCCTGAGCTGAGCAGTCTATTTTGGGTTCCTTGGTTCCACTGCCTTTGGTGTCTTTCTGATTGTAATAATTGAAGCCTCACTTCCTTGGTTCCACTGCCTTCAGTGTCTTTCTGATTGTAAAAAATCTAACCCTCCCATCTCCTGGGAACTTCTGTCTTGTTTAGCAGATGAGATGCAGCCCAACTCCAGAATTGCTAATAAAGGCCAATTACATCTTCAAGCTAAATTTGTTGCAATTTTGTCTTTTGACAGTGTAAATTATTCAACAGGTCACAGCCTTCTAATGCCTGAGGAACCATGAGCTTGGGGCCTATTTGTATGCACTAAAGCCTTGTGTTCTTTCAATTAGATACAGTTTTCAAAATTATAAAGTGATTATGAGCAGGCTGCACACATTTATAATTGAAGTTGAATTCTATATCATATTGACTGTGGGCGACCACAATTCTTGTTGAATTTATTTACGTGTAAGGAGGAAATAAAAGCCAATAATAAGAAACAAAGAAGCCTGACAGGCAGAAATGAATCTTAAACCCTGTAGTTCTTACCCAGAGAGCTTTGCCTATTTCTAAGTTGAGTTCCACAAACAAACGTTATATATTTTAGTACCTATTAAAACCAAGAATTAACAACATTCAGCAAATTTTGTGATAAGGTATCCATGTCTTTCAGCCTTAGTTGTAGACAAGAGTTGGGGAATACACACTCAGAAGTTTCTGAGAGCATATTGGAGCAGCAGGAGACCTCCTGCTCATCCTCAGTTTTTGTAGCAGGCTGTGCTAATAATATAATAAATTATAAAAAATGGGAAATTATTTGCATCTCACAATAAAAATTTAATTCAAAGGGAACAAGCTGCTCTTGGCTACACAGAACAGAAAATCTATTTATTATGCAAGGATATTTATCAAACTAAGTCCCAATTTAAAAAAAAAATCTGACAGCATAAAAACTTGAAATTGAGATAATATTTGATATTACTTTAAAAAGTTAAGTGACTTATAGACATCTAATGTGTGCTTCAAATGAATGACATGTTACCAGCTTTTTTGTCTAGGATTCCTGATCAAATATAAAAATATATTTCAGTTACTACACATCTTCAAATTAAAAAATAGAATGTGGTAGAGCAAAATCACAATACAGTTGGAAATATGCTCAATTTTAGTTACTTCTATTAATCAACCGTGAGTCCCCAAGCACACTAGTACAAACTGAAGTGTCTGACCTGAAAAAGTGACAATCTTCAAAAAGGTATGACTTTAATCTTCAAGATGAGCATGACTGTCCTTATTAACAGTTTAAGTACCATCTTACTGTGTTTAAAGCTGTTTCCTTCCCTCCTGAGGCCATCCGGTTCCACTACTCTTCAGTGTTGATTAGCTGAGGGGTTTACACTGGGGAGGATAGTGTTATAGGAACATTTGTTATTCTTCCACATTGCTGGAGTGTGGTGGTATTGTGTTCCCCAAAATATTGTGTACCTTAATAAACTTATCTGGGGTCAGAGACAGAACAGCCACAATATTAAACATGAGGATAGGCAGTGGTAGCATACGCCTTTAATCCTAGCATTCCAGAGACAGAAATCCCTCTGGATCTCTGTGAGTTCAAGGTCACACTGGAAATGGCCAGGCATGGTAACACACGCCTTTAATCCCAGTAAACCAGCCTTTAATCCCAGGGAGTGTTGGTAGAGAGCAGAAAGGTATATAAGGCGTGAAGAAACTCGAGGCATTTGGCCTGGGTAGGCATTTGGCCTGGAGAAGAATTTGGGCTGGTTAAGCATTCAGGCTTCTAGCAGCAGTTCAGCTGAGAGTCATTCGGAGATGAGGACATAGAGGCTTCCAGTCTGAGGAAGCAAGACCAGCTGAGGATCCGGTGAGGTGAGATAGCTGTGGCTTATTCTGTCTCTCTGACCTTCCAGTGTTCACCCCAATAACTGGCCTCAGGTTTGATTTTATTAATAAGAACTTTTAAGGTTCATGCTATACTGGAGTTACTTTTCAGATAAATTACTATACTATAAATGCAACTAAGTATGTATAGAAAAGGGTGATAGGTAGTGAGGTGCTGTGGGATAATGCTTTTGTACACTGGTTTAATAAAATGCTGACTGGCCAATAGCCAGGCAGGAAGTATAGGTGGGATAAGCAGACAAGGAGAATTCTGGGAAGAGAAAGACTTAGTCAGGAGATGCCAGCCCGCCATTCGGGAGCAGCATGTAATGGCACACAGGTAAAGCCATGGAACATGTGGTGACATATAGATTAACAGAAATGGAATGAGTTTAAGTCCAAGAGCTAGTCAATAGGAAGCCTGAGCTAATGACTGAGCATTTTTAATTAATATAAACCTCTGTGTGTTTACTTGGGTCTGAGCAGCTGCAGACCGGGCAGGACACAGGAAAACTTTCAGCTACAGTGAGGTCATATGAATGAAGAGATGGTTCAATGGTTAAGAGTGCATGTTAACCTTCCAGAGGACCCAATTTGGATTCCAGAACCTACATGAGATTCACAGCTACATGCAAATTCAGTTCAAGAGCAACTTATGCTTTCTTTCTGCACTCCAAATATACAGTACACACACACATACAGAGAGAGAGAGAGAGAGAGAGAGAGAGAGAGAGAGAATATTTAAAACAGTAGGAAATGTGAATGTGAGAAAAGGGCACAGAGAGTTAAGAAAGGAAAGACATAGGAAGGGGATGGTATCAGAAAAGCCATGTTATTTACTATGGTGAAAGATCTACCCATTTATTATAAAAGCAATATGGGTGCAGCTTGTCATTTCCCATGAAAGACAGTATTTGGTTTCACAGTCGATGCTTTCTCAAGAACCACAATAGTTATTAACTTAAGATTTACACAACAGATGTTCAAACATGAGTAATCTATTAGTTGCATGTATTTACATAATATTCCATATGCATGAACTCATCTGGATTAGGTAGAAAGTAATAAGTGCAGGTGATAGTTTGCCATTTGAGTGTCTAGAGCAGAACTCTATCTCACTCTTTGCTGTCATGCTTTAACCACTTTTACAATGTTTTACACAATAAGATACATGGTAGGTGAGCAAGTATGTGCCCTCCTATGTTTTGCCTACAAATGTCATTAGAAATATGGTTGTCCATTGACTAGATGGGAGATGAATGGGGGTCATAAAGTAGATATAGCTGGAGGAACTACATGGAGTTTTGAATGTAAAGCAACAGAAGTTACCAAGTTGAGCATGTAATAATCAGAAGTATCAGGAAAGACCAAGGATTTCATTCTAAAGCAAAAAAGTAGTCAGTGTTGTGTGGTCAGCAGCTCTGTGACAGACTGCTGTTGTTAATATGACCAAAGCTGTTATAAACATTCCCATGTATGACTTAGGCATGAGAAAATGGCTATTTCTCATGACTGAATGAGAAAACATATTTGTCGTAGAATATTATTTTAACTGAGCAAAGATGTGTTACATTTGTTTATGCTGCAGAACATTACTTTAACTGTGTAAGGGTGTATTGCTTTTGTTTATGTTGCATTTTTTTTAATTATCTGATGATGTGTTGCATTTGTTTCACCTTGTCTGCCAAAGACACCTGATTGGTCTAATAAAGAGCTGAATGGCCAATAGCTAGGCAGAGGAAGGACAGGCAGGGTTGGTGGGCAGTGAGAATAATTAGGAGAAATCCAGACTAGAGAAAAGAGAAGAACAAAGGAAGAGGGGAGAAAGAGAAGAATATGCCAGGGCAGAAGCCAGCCAGCCTCCAGACAGACAGACAAAAGAAGCAGTGAAAGGAAGATATACAGAATGGAAGAAAACATAAAAATCCCTAAGGTCAAAGGTAGATAAAGAGAAACAAGTTAGTTTAAGTACAAAGAGCTAGCCAGAAATGAGCCTAAGCTAGGCCAAGGATTCAAAACTAATGAGTCTCTGTGTCATGATTTGGGAGCTGGTTGGTGGCCCAAAAGAAAAAGGCTGTTGCACATATTTCTAAGTTATACTGTAAGTATAGTTTAACTTGTTAAGAAAGTGCCAAATGTTCATGAATCACACCATTTCACACTTCTACCTGCAAGAAAGAAGTGCTCAGCTATTTAACATCATTTGTAGAAATCAACAAAAGGCCTCCATTAGTTTTTTAAAATTTCCCATTGTAACAGGTCCACAGCTGAAACTCATAATGAGTTTTAGCCTCTTTTTGATAATGATTAAGACACTTGCACACATCTCATGTGCTCATTATCCACACAATACACTTGTTGAAATATTTTGCTTTTCTTTCAATACTTCTTATTTCTCATGTTGAGATTGAGAGCCCTTTAAACATTTAGAATATAAATCCATTCCCAAATATGCAATAAACTTTCACTAATTTCTAGCATATTTTACATTCTTTTAAAGATGTTTCTTGAGGAAAGAGAGTTTTAAATTTGAAAATTTAGATTTATTAGCCAATAAGTGCTATTTTTTGTCTCAGAGTTTAGCAGTAAAGATATTAGTGGAAACAATATAAAGATGGTTATAAAAATCAGTAAATGTTTTGTGTGTCAGTTTTCATGTGTCTTTCTTTCCTCCTGCTTGTGGCTTTAGGAGCTTGATCTTTGGACATCTTCAAATAAATACAAAAGTTCTGGTATTCAGTAGTTCCTAGGATGAACAAAAGTGGGAGTCTATGCTACTAAATGAATTATAAGAAGCATGCAGCCATTTAAGAGGTTTCTGTGACATAGAATTCACATCAACAAAACATATTTAGAACTCTGAAATTACAAGGTCAAAATAAAAATGCAATTTTTTTTTCTATTTTTGATGGGTTTGGGGCACTTTAAAGGGAGCAGGATAAATAAGAATCAGCAGAAGAATGGCTTTTACTACTTAGAATTTCATCCTGGTCCTATGGCCCTTGTATCTCTTCCATTAAGTATTAACTGTTTTCCAATCTGGGATGCAATTCATAGTCTAATGAAACTAAATTATCTAAAATACAATCCAGGAACAGAAGTTGTTTCAAGGCTTATAAAAATCCTTTCTGACTTAAACTTTGAATTTCATTCAGATTGACATTTG